>JAJAGP010003966.1:0-60243 GCA_025084515.1 Ancistrus triradiatus | reverse complement strand
AAATTAACTGCTAAGCCTAGAGGTTCACATACTTTTGCCACTCACTAATATGCAATATTGGATCATTTTCCTCAATAAATAAATGACCAAGTAAAATATTTTTGTTTCATTTGTTTAACTGGGTTCTCTTTATCTACTTTTAGGTAGATAAAAGAGATGATGTTTTAGGTCATATTTAAACAGGAATATAGAAAATTCTAAAAGGTTCGCAAACTTTCAAGCACCACTGTACATGTACAACCTTAGTACCGCAGTACACTGCAACAATAAATACGCATAGCATACCTGGTAAAGATATCATGTTTATACAAAAACAGCACAACTATTCCATCAAAACAAACTCCTGTGTGTTGTATATATTTAAGTGCATTTTCCAGCAAGTCATCAGTGCATACAGGCATTTTCTGGAGTGCTCTGTGCTCGTCATGCTGGGATCACGGGGTAAAGAAAGTGAGCAATCAATCGGTTGTGCGCAAGAAGGACATGAAAAGCAGGTGTGGTAAAACCGTGACGTCATGGCATCACAGGATAACAGTTGTTTAGTCAGTCTTCTTCACTATGGCATTTTGGGATGATCAGCCACTATGGGAACTCACTACATTGTAAGCACAGAATCTGAAGTGTAGATATTTTTTAAAAAGGTGCACAACTTACCGTGCTGCTCTAGCAGCTCGACGAGTAGCAAGTGCTGATGAAAATCTCTAAAGGGCCCACAATGCATATGAGGAGCGATCCAAAACAAATCTCTCAAACCCTCTAATAACAATCTGATAGACATATAAAGCATGCAAAGCATCAAGTAGGAAATGTGGAAACTGCTACCCATCCTGGTCTGCTCTCCATCTTACTTTGTTTTGTATTACACATTCAAAGCTGAGGGCAGTAATGTAAGATGATGGCATACTCTTATATGGCACAGTTCGATTATCAATGGAAACATCCAAAAAACTGCTCAAAATGGGAGTCAGATCATCTGTGTAAATCCATAACTGTCCTCTCCGCTGCTAATGGATTTGCAATGGATTGTGAAATGAAGGTGGAACGTAGATTACCTCTTGCTGTCTTTTTTCTGCAGCTTCTGCCAACTGCCGCCTCTTTGTATCCTGGAAATAAACAGGAATGATTATGGAAGACTACGAAATTATTTTATTATTACAGTCAATGGTGCCTTACAATTTGTGCACAATACAAGCCTTACAAACTGAATCACCGTGTCTCTCACACTACATGGCTTGAGTGCTTGTGATCAGTCTTCATGTGGTCAGAGTGTAGTGAACACCTAACAATTCATTACTGACAGGGAATTTCACATTACACTCTTTATTAACTGGTCATACAAGAGAGTCTACTCACAAAAAACACTTTTAAACTAAATAAAAGTGTAGTGTATGTGACTGCTTAAATTACAGCAGAAAAGAGAAGTAGGAATAATAAGATATATACAGGAAATATTATCTGGGAAGGCACAGTAGGGTGGGTGATATGGTAAAAATATTATATCACAATACTTAAAGATATTTTCACAATACACACACAATATTTATCACAATGCATGCGATCGCAGACAAAATGCATCAGTTGCGACAGATTCTTAAACTACTATTCAAATATTATTCCATGCTTAGTAAAGTGATTTTTATTTGAAATGTGCTGCATTTCATCCAATTAAATTGGACTAATTACACTCTTTATAATGAAACATGCATATACTCGATATGCTCAGAAAATCATATTGTCTAAACAAAATAACAAAATTTATCTCGATACGATAAAATATTGTCATATTGCCCACCCTAAGGCACATTGAGAAAGATATGCACAATGAAGGCACAACTGAATAAACAAACTAGAAACTGATCAAAAGCAAAAATAAAATTTTTAGACGTTCATTACAGGGAGCAAGTAACATTTCAGCATGTAACTTCTTTGGAAAAATATCAAAAGAGCAACGATTTAAAGGAAATAACATGTCAAATAAGAGTAAACATACTCCATTACAGCATAAAGTACAACAAGCAGAAAAGGATGGGTAGTGCCTTCTCTCACATTCCAACCATACAACAGTCCTAACAATATAATATATATTTGTTTCCTGTTTTCCATTCGTATTGAATTGCATTATTTCTACAAGAACCCTACTGGCTTTAGTACTGACCTAATCAGTCACTGATGACCTCTCAGTAGTTGAATTTCTCGTCAGAAACAGAGGCAATCTTACATTTACATTTACATTTACAGCATTTAGCAGACGCCCTTATCCAGAGCGACTTACAACTGATACAGTCTTACAATCCAAGCAGTTGTGGGTTAAGGGTCTTGCTCAAGGACCAGAGGTGGGATTTGAACCCTGGACCTTCTGGTCCATAGTCCAGTACCTTAACCGCTAGGCTACCACAGTCCAAATCTCACAATGCACAATCCAAATAAGGGTGAAGCTGGTTTTAAATGTCCAACTTGAACCCTCAACCTTTTGGTCAATAGTCCAACTATGCTCTGCCTTTGACATTGCATGACTCATAGATTCGGGAAAACTTTTTGTGGCTACTTCAGGCACACCTTATGGTGCAAACATTACTGATTATCATTAAGATATTCGTGAAATTATTTTTAAACTTATTTACAGAGTTAATGAACACCAGGATGAACTCAAATGCATTTCACGCCCCACAAGTCAACAGATCTAAAGATCATTGAACCTGTATGGTCGACATTTTTGAACATATTTCATTACCTCACTACAAACAATTTAGGACTTGTGTGACACAAGAAAGAATTGAAGCCGTTCTTAAGGCAAAGGTTAACCTTAATTCTTGACATTATGTTGTTATGGGTTTCCATTAGTTTGCCCATCACTATTTGTGCTTTACAGATGTATTTGTAACAACATAAGAACTGCCAACAACCTGCACGCACAAAAAAGACAAAATACGAATGAGACATATAGGAAACAGCAATTCTTCAGTACATTACTATACTTACAGGATCAGGAGTTATCACACCATCATCCGCTGCCCCACCCAGACAGGGCAGACACATCCCCATCCTGAATAATGCAGCCGAGCGACACACACCAGAGAAAGTTTAGAACAAACTTAATGACAGCAGCTGTCACAAGTAACCTACACTATAGCGAAGCATCTGCTGGCATGAAATAAACAGGACGAAGCAGGAACTCTCTCGGTACACTGTAGCTCCCTGGATCAGCCAGCAATGTAAACACTAGCACCAGCTAGCTCGCTAATCTTGAGACTAACACTAAAATATGATTCTAATCCTGTTCAAACCTCTTTTTCATTCCGCCTGGCATCTGGAAATGTTTACAGGGCCTATAAGATATGATAAATATTTAATAGCGTTTCCTCCTAAAGTTCAAAGACTGTATTAAACTGTCAACTGACAGCCTTATTACTGACAGTCCTGTTACAGAAGCAGAGAAACAGAGGCTGTGTTATATAACACAACAGCGCCAGCATTGGCAGGGAAGCGCTGCCCGAAACAGTCCTAAATATAGATAAAACAATTCAAGAAATGAGACTAACTTATACTCGATCATTTATTTACTGAGGAATAAGATCCAAAACTACATATCTATGAGTGATAAAGTATGCTGAACCTCTGCAAGTAACAGTTCATTTGAAAATGAAATTAGATTTATTCAGCCAGTGGGATGACAAGCAGGTCTGAGTGGGTGACCTGTTGTAATTTAAAGAATAGATATCCATCAAAGTCTGATCTTCAAAACACATCTGTGGAAGCGTAGCATGGCACAAACAAAGGAGATTTCTGAGGACCTCAGTAAAAGGGTTGGTAATGCTCATCAGGGCGGAAAAGGCTATGAAACCACCTCTACAGAGTTTTAACAGCAACACTCCACATTCAGACAGATGGTGTACAAATGGAGGAAATCCAAGACTACAGTTACCCTGACCAAAAAAGATAACTCCAGGAGGCATATAAAATAGTCTGCGAGGTCATAAAGGAAGCATCTCTCACATTGGCTAATGTTCACGAGTCCACCATCAGGAGAACACTGAACTGAACCACACTGAAATGTGGCACATGGACAATTCAGAAAGCTATTGGGAAAAAAAAAACTTTTTGTGGATGGATGAGTCTGAATCAGAAATTTTTAGTTTAAATGACAAGTGTTACATCTGAAGAAAGAACCCCACTGCATTCCAGCATAAGATCCACATCCCATCTGTGAAACATGGTGATGGGAGTGTCAGGACTGGGGGGCTGAGTGATTAGGGTACTGGTCTATGGATCAGAAGGTCCAGGGTTCAAATCGAATTGAGCATGTTTTTCTGCATCTGGGACAACACAGCTTACCATCACTGCTGGAATTATAAACTATGATTAGAAAGTCAGGATATCTGTCCATGAACTAAATATTAAGGGAACATGGATCTTGCAGCAAGACAACGACCTTAAGACTAAGGTTAATGTTTTGGAATAACCAAGTTCTGGCCTTAATCGATCAGAAATAAAGCTGTTCTGTATGGAAGAATGGACTAAAACATCTTCAAGCCAATGTGCAGGACTGATAAACACTTACTGGAAATATTTAGTTGCAGTTATCGCTGCGTAGTGATGCTGAAAGCAAAGGTCTGGAGCCTATCCCCAATTACTGTTGTTATATGGCATCAAAAATTATTTCTTGGTCCACTTCAGACTTATTATCCTTCTTCTTTTGTCTGTTCCTGTTCCCATGGCGGATTTGATCTTCATACTTTCAGCTCGTTCTTTACACGGGATGCTCATCCTGCTGCAATCCTTCCATTTTACCTAGGCATGGGACTGGCACTGAATACAATGGTTGGGCACTCACAGTGGGACACTAGAGAGATCCTTGAATAATATCCTTGAAATGTGGGCAGAGTACCTGGAGAAAACTCATATTGCCACGGGGAGAACATGCAAACTCCAATAACACTGTGTTAGTTTGTTGCAAACTCACTCACACTGCAAAGCTGAAGGAAAAAGGATTTAAACACGTTTGAGGCCCTGGTAAAATCGTGGATTGAGAATAATGGTAGTTACACTGAGGAGGTTCTGTAAATGAGATTTACAATATTTTCAATAGGGGGCAGAGCACAGGTTTATTCCCCAAAAACAAAAAGGAAGAAGACGACTCCATCCAGGATAGAGAGGGCGGTGTGGGATTATTAAACAGAGCTAATAAATGACAGAGCCTCTGACAATTAATCCAAATTAACTATAAGGAGTAGACGGAGCGTTGTTAGTGAAGCTCCTGCTCTGTGCATTGTCGTTGTTTTGGAGTGTTATAGTGAGGAAGGTAAGTTACACTTCGTTTGCCAACAGATTAGCTTTAGCCAGTATTTACTGCTCTGGAAGAGATCATTGTGCTTTACACTACAAAGCACAAGAACACAAAATCTATGCCACATTTATCAGCAATGCTTTTAACCCGAAGAACAAAACAGTCTGTGGTATTTACTCATTTTCTCTATTAAACTGCTAGAGGGAGATGGCGTACCGTTATATGCCTTAAGATCAGTGTTACTCAGTATTTTATTAAACGTTATTAAAAAGCATTTCAAAACAACAGAGTCAAAACCCTTGCTATATGTAACCTATTATTAGCAAGTCTACATGTACAATGAGTATATAAAATAACACAGATTTTTTTAAATTAATTGAGTAAAACTCTTTTCTGCTTGTTTAAATAAATATGTAGTTGTTTGTCGTATTGACCTGCATTATTAGACTTGAGTAATAATCCTAATTGTCAAATTTAAATTTCTTTCTATAATGGTTTAAGAAATAATCAAAACAGAGCATTGACTTAAAGCTGTTTTACAACTATCTGGGCCTGGCTATGGCAGCAGTGGCAAGGAAAAACTCATGTGATGTGGACCAAGTCTCAAAGAGGCTTAAACTCCTTGGACAGTCTAGCTACATGGTATATGTAAGAGACCTCAGTGATGTGTTGTGATTGGCCAGCATTTTGATTATATCCAGCTTCTGCTAAATGACTAAATGTAATTTAGTGTTTCATTTTTATGTAAAAATTTTAAAGATGAGAATGTGCAGGCACTTGATTACAAAACAACTGGGTCTAAATGAATTGTGTACAATTAAATGGCTTTCTGTTATTTTCTGAGGAGAGGGAATTGTGATCAGATAACAGTATGCAGTAACTGCTTAGAAATGCTTATTTACAGTGGGGCAAAAAAGTATTTAGTCAGCCACTGATTGTGCAAGTTCTCCTACTTAGAAAGATGAGAGAGGTCTGTAATTTTCATCATAGATACACTTCAACTATGAAAGACAAAATGAGAAAAAAATCCAGGAAATCACATTGTAGGATTTTTAAAGAATTTAATTGTAAATCATGGTGGAAAATAAGTATTTGGTCACCCACAAAGAAGCAAGATTTCTGGCTCTCACAGACCTGTAACTTCTTCTTTGAGAAGCTCATCTGTCCACTCGTTATCTGTATTAATGGCATCTGTTTGACCTCGTTATCTGTTTAAAAGACACCTGTCCACAGCCTCAAACAGTCAGACTCCAAACTCAGCCATGGCCAAGACCAAAGAGCTGTCGAAGGACACCAGGAAGAAAATTGTAGACCTGCACCAGGCTGGGAAGAGTGAATCTACAATAGGTAAGCAGATTGGTAGGAATAAATCAACTGTGGGAGCAATTGTAAGAAAATGGAAGACATACAAGACCATTGATAATCTCCCTCGATCTGGGGCTCCATGCAAGATCTCATCCCGTGGGGTCAAAATGATCATGAGAACGGTGAGCAAAAATCACATAACTACCCGGAAGGACCTGATGTAATGACCTTCTGAGAGCTGGGACCAAAGGTACCAAAGACTACCATCATTAACACACTACTCCTAAGGACTCAGATCCTGCAGTGCCATGCCGTGTCTCGCTGCCTTAAGCCAGTACATGTCCAGGCCTGTCTGAAGTTTGCCAGAGAGTATATGGATGAGGATGTGAGACTATCATGTGGTCAGATGAACCAGAGCTCAACTTTTTGGTAAAACTCAACTTGTTGTAATTTGGGAGACAGAAGAACACTATACCTACTGTGAAGCATGGGGTGGAAACATCATGCTTTGGGGCTGTTTTTCTGCAAAGGGGACAGGACGACTGATCTGTGTTAAGGGAAGAATGTACGGGGCCATGTATCGTGAGATTTTAAGCCAAAACCTCCTTCCATCAGTGAGAGCATTGAAGGGGGAATGTGGCTGGGTCTTCCAGCATGACAATGATCCCAAACACACCGCTCGACCAACTAAGGAGTGGATCCGTAAAAAGCATTTCAAGGTCCTGGAGTAGCCTAGCCAGTCTCCAGACCTCAACCCCATAGAAAATTTGTGGAGGGAGTTGAAAGTCCGTGTTTCCCAGCGACAGCCCCAAAACATCACTGCAGTGGTGAAGACTTATAGGAAACGTTTGACCTCTGTCATTGCCAACAAAGGTTATGTTACAAAGTATCGAGTTGAACTTTTGTTATTGACCAAATACTTATTTTCCACCA
Organism: Ancistrus triradiatus; assembly: GCA_025084515.1. Taxonomy (NCBI): domain Eukaryota; kingdom Metazoa; phylum Chordata; class Actinopteri; order Siluriformes; family Loricariidae; genus Ancistrus; species Ancistrus triradiatus. Next base: position 52,721 of record JAJAGP010003966.1, on the reverse strand, counting down.
TAATTTACAATAAAATTCTTTAAAAATCATACAGTGTGATTTCCTGGATTTTTCTTTCTCATTTGGTCTCTCATAGTTGAAGTGTACCTATGGTGAAAATTACAGACCTCTCTCATTTTTATAAGTAGGAGAACTTGCACAAATCAGTGGCTGACTAAATACTTTTTTTGCCCCACTGTACTACAGATGGGTAGAGATTAGGTTGAAAATAAACCTGGAGTATTTCTTTATAAATGCAAATTGCTTGTGATTATGAGTTGTTTTAAGAGTACATGTTATTTCAAGTTCAGCTTTTCCTCTTTTTGTCTGTCTAACTTGGTGTTCAACTGTAGGGCATATGGATGTGATCCAGTGTTTACGCTCTCTTTTGGACCTCCATGTTCAGCTGCAGAGAGCTGTAGCGCTTCAGGGAGAAATCCAGACACAGTTTCTTGCTCAACTTTTGCATCCAGATAATGCAAGTCCACAGGAGCTACCTCTGCCACAGCTAGACTTAAGGGGCGATGATCTGGAGTTCACTCTGTCTGTATTTGAACGAGCTCTGGACGACAGCAAACTCTCAAAGTCACACTGGGGATCAAGGATGGCACAGCTCCTCTGTATGAAGAGATCAGAAGAGGAGGCTCATTCCCCGTCTAACCAGATTAGTTATGAAGGTTTAAAGGCAGATTTGCGTAGGCAGGCATGTGCCATGGAGTTTAAGAGGTGGAGGGACTTTAACGAAGTCCAGTATGACCCTCACAGAGGGGTGCGGGAGCTAAAACTAGGGGTGGAGGAGGCAGCGAAGAAGTGGCTCCAGCCAGACAGGTGCAGCTCTGAAGAGGTGGTGAGAAAAGTAGCCCTACAGAAATTCCTCTCTGTCTTACCACGAGGAGCAATTGAGAAGACAAGCAAACAGCAGCCGCAGAATATGGAGGAGGCTGCAATCATGGCAGCATTCTTCCTGGGGGACAGCAGGAATGAAAGAGACACCGAGACAGACAGCCAGAACTGTGATGCACATACTGACCATGGATACTCCCGGTAAGACACTGTTTAAGCATATGTGTTGAGAGCTGTTCAAGTCTTGATTAGTTAGCATTGATCATATCTAATGGGGCTTCTATGAAATTATACTCAAGTATTGAGATTCATCTCCTGCATTTGGCGAGGTGACATCTGTCGGATTCAGAAATTCCTTTTGTTTCCTTGCAACCATTGTCAAGCCCTGATGGCATAAAATCCAGTTTTGGATTCCCTGGCAATAGAGCACAAGTTCAGAATTGGGGCTGCTGGCGCAATAAAGGTCAACTTGCTTTCCAGTGGTACGTGTGCTGGCTGTTCCACCTCATCCGAGGCCCCTGAATCTCAGTGCTTCTCGGGGGGGTGGGCTGGATTGATACAGAACAAGGGGTGGACCCACATTACATGAATACAAGCTTCTTAGCTGCTTGTAATGAATTTAATTTGATCTAAATTATAATTGGTACTAAAAATCTGTCTTTTAATCTGTATTTTCGTGATATACTACATAGATTTTCAGCTATTGAACGGAGCGAGGCGGAGCCGGCGCGGACGCGGAATCTTCAAAATAAGTTAGCGTTAAGAATTAAATAAATTATGACCGACGCCGAGAAGCAAGTTCGGCGTAAGTCCTCAAAAGTGTAGGAACATGAGTAACATGCAAGCTTTGCAAAAGTGATCTGACCGGTGCTGATACAGCCCTCGAAACGAAACGAAAACATTAGTGATGGGATTTTCGGCTCTTTTCAGAGAGCCGGTTCTTTTGGCTCGGCTCACTAAAAAGAGCCAAGTGGCTCTTTAGATTTTTTGTTAATGTTGTAGCTTAATTTATTACCAAATTATGTGTAAAATGAATTACTAATGTAAAAACACATAATATCCAATGTTTGTTATTATTAAAATGAATTTTTATTTATATACTCAATGGAACACAGTAAAATAAAATACAAAAACGAAGCCCCATCTCAATTACAGGTCCAATCTGGTCTCTGGTCTCTGACTGTGTGTATTATTTGTAAATTTGCAACTATATATAGGGAAACAAGACATCATAAACCAAACATCACTCAACAAAATCTAAATAAAGAAAAAAAAAAAGAAAAAGCAACATCCAGGTTACAGTTTTTTAATAAAGATTGGCATAAAAAAAACCCCCAAGGATCTCACCTTTGAGGGGTTGATCCTGCTCCTCCTTTCTGTTATGATCTGACCTGTTTTAGAAAAGATTCTCTCTGAGGGGATTATACACACACACACACACATATATATATATATATATATATATATATATATATATATATATATATATATATATATATATATAAGATTAATTAGATTCAACTTTGTCATCTTTCTTGTCATTACAACTACAACATGTAGTTTAGCATCTAACAAAGAAATGCAATAAGCAGCAATGTGTCGGAATGTACAATACATTAAGAAATATAAACCGGCTCACAATCAGGAACCGGCTCCTGTCGTTCATCTCAAAGAGCCGGATCGGTCGCGACCGACACATCACTAGAAAACATGTTGCAGTCACCAATGAGGATGATCGGAGCTTAGCAACAGCGCAAGTCACAACAATATCCAGTTTGTTCCGTTTTGAAGTGAGGAAACGTAACGGTGCACTCACACTACGAACCGGAATAGCACGGTTGATGCTTGTTAGCTGGATAGTGACAGTTATGGAGTTAAGAGACAGATATGCTATATTGGCCAGGCTAGCCAAGTCCTATTTATGCATTCCTACTTCTTCAACAGTCTGAGCATTTATCTTCTGCAGCAGCAAATATAGTCTCTAAAAAGAGAGCCAGCTTTAGCCAGGAGCATGTTAACATGCTAACATTTTTGGATTGCAATGCAAAGTTCCTAAAGAAAGAGCGTGAATGAGTTTGTATGTAGTGTTTGCATCAGAGATGCACTTATTTTTCTTTATTGTTTAATTTATTTTAATTTATTAATAAATTTAATTTATTATTATTCATTTATTGTAAGAACTTATTTGCTCTGTTATTTAATGTTATATTTCTGAATAAAGACATGGAAAGGTGTTTTTAAAAAAAAAATTTTTTTTTTTTTAACCCGATTCATCGATTAATCGGTCGATTATTTTTCCGATTAATCGATTATTAAAATAATCGTTAGTTGCAGCCCTACTCCCAATCCTTTTTCTCTTGCCAATATTCCTGCAAGTTGGTTTTGTTTGACCTCTAAATTTAAAAAGCAAAAAGACATTAGTAGAATGTTTTTTAATTAACAGATCAAGTGGTCACTCTCACATTGTAGCAGGTTGCACATTCACTTGTTAAGATGCTGCTGATCTTTTGTTTGGATTGTAATACTGTCTATACGCATTTTTTGGCTTCCGTCGCTCATAAAGCACTCGTGTTTCAGCTGTATCTCTTTACGTATCATTTGTGTAGTTGTCTTGTGAAAATACCCTTTATATTTACATTACAGTAGCATAAAAACACAACATGGCTATGGTAATGTCAGTCCATACCATATAAACAGTGTCGGTGTTGGCCATACCATAAAAACCAGCTGTTTCACAGAATGTATTGTGGGTGTTAAACCTGTATGTTTGTATACATTATTCAGTTTGTCATAATTATGATCATAATTTAAATGTGATCAGTTATGCAGCCCCAATGTCAATTATCCTTCTCCATAGACTTTTAAACCTTCACCATAGTCACAACTTCTCCCATGTTACATAATAATTTGATTTAAATTCATTTCAGAGATTGCCTCACCTCAAACGAGCTAAAGAAACTGGAACCTGAAACTGACTACCAGTCTGCTAATCTGAGCCTGGAAGTTACTGTTGGGACTGAGCATTTTGAAGAGGACGAGTATTCCGAAGTGTTGAGTCCATCTGTGGCCGACACAAAACCTGTCCTGAATGCTGAAGAAACGCTAAACATTAGCAATAACACCCAGATATTGGTCCATGGCTCTTGCTTTAGTGAGGACTCTGCTGTGGCTTTACCAAGGTTAACCAGTAAGAATGGTGACATTACCACTCTCCCAGACAAACCAGAAGCAAAGTTTCTACACATGTTTGATTGTCCGGACTGTGGTAGCAAGTTCAAGAGGTTTGACTACCTGAGGAAGCACATATGTACTCCTGGGCAAAGTCTTGGCTGCAAGCACTGTGATCTGCGCTTCCCCTCACTCACGCAGTTGACGAACCACCTCCGCGTTCATCGGAAAATGCTACACTGTCCTGAGTGCAACAAGGCTTTCCGTGACCGCTTCAACCTCCGATGCCACCAACGCACACACACAGGTATAATGGAAGACAACAATATTTCATTGTAGATTTTTAAATCTGTTTTGTTTGCATCATGATGGGTTATTTTTTTCAGGTTGAAGCTTGCTTTGTAGGGTTGCTTTGTATCCCAGACAACATATGGTGCACAAGTGTACAGGGAACACACACTGCACCAGGGGATGATCCCTTAACTGGTGGCCTCGGCCCCCAGGCACAGCTAATTGTGTTTGCATGTGATGCTTGACCTGGCCAGAAGGCACTGCTGGGACTTAAACCCAGGTCCGTGCAGTGGTGGGCCAGTGTGGAAGACCGCTGTGCCACTCGAGCACCTTTTGTATCATGATACTATTATATACAGCACTGTGCACAAGTCTTAGGCCACCATTAGACCATTGTTTTAGCAACGGTATGAAGACAATAGATAATTACTTCTGTCCTTTTATTAGAATACAACCAGAAAATATTGTAAATTTGTCGCAGTATTTAAAAAAACAGCTTCTATAGGCTACAGTGGCAAGTATTTAGTGTGAACTCCCCTTTACGCTTGAGCAACAGCAGCATCTGGCAGCTTTATTGGGATGCCAAGTTGACCCTTCTACAGCCTGAAGAATGTTTGGAAGGGTAGCTGCCAACAAACCACTTTTTTGGAAGGAGGAACAGGGTGAAAATGCTAAGAGATGCTAAAGCTCACAAAGATTGGAATGAAGATCAGTATTATGGAGTGACAATTTTTGGGTCCAATCATAGACAGTATGTTGTGTATGGTCATTTTGCCAATGCTAAAACAACAAATCTAATGGTGACCTAAGACTTTTGCATCATACTATATGTTGTAAGCTGTGATGTGTCATACTGCACTTAATGTACACAAAAAAATACCGGGGGAAGATTAGGATACTTACATATATCATGGGGTAATGTAAGCCAAGAGCACAAATTTCCTCATGAGAATGTCCTCTGTTTAGTAGTAAAGAAGTACAGTATGTCTGATATTAAGCTAAGGTTTGAGTTGTTCCGTAATGTGCCATCTGTGTGCATGCTATAATAAGAAAATCAACAGTAGGGGTGGTATGATGAAGCACTGACCTAAAGCACTGTTACCACCAATCCAGGGAAGTTAGTTATAACTGCACTTCAGACTTCTTTATTTTTTCGTTATATGCTACAGTATGTCACAAATCAAAATTACCACTGCTTGCTGGCTATGGATTGTTGTGTACCTTTTTTACACAGAAAGGAAGTTTTTGTCTACTTTAAATAGAAGGCAAAATTATGCATGGCCCTTTAGGTTTTTTCAGTTACCAGTGCTTTCCAGTGAATAGCCTGAAGTGATATGGTAAAGGTAAGCAGAAAACTGAGAGGATTTAAAAAGTAGTTTAGGTTACCAAGCTGAACATTAATGTACATGTCAGAGTTATTACTCTGAAACCCTTTGTGTGTACCAAAGCATTGTTAAACAAACTGTATTACAACACCCCCTAGGACAGTATTTGGACGTTTTACATTTACAGCATTTAGCAGACGCCCTTATCCAGAGCGACTTACAATTGGTACAGTCTTACAATCCAAGCAATTGTGGGTTAAGGGTCTTGCTCAAGGACCCAACAGTGGCAGCTTGGCAGAGGTGGGATTTGAACCATAGTCCAGGACATTTGGTCCATAGTCCAGTACCTTAACCGCTAGGCTACCACAGTACACTAGACAAGCTGGACAAGCTGGCACTACAGGGTGTAGTATATTGATACTGTAATTTTGAAAAAACGCCACCTTAAACCAAAACATTTACAAGAGCCTTTTGCAGCACCATACAACAGCCTTTGGTTTACCCCTAGTTTGTCAGAGGTTCATTCTACAGCAGGACAATGATACCCTATGCTATACCAGTCTTACCTTAGATGACGAGAACAAAACACTAGGCTTGATATAATTTCATGACCAGCACAATTTTCAGACTTAAACCCCATCAAGCTGGTTTGGGATGAACTGGACAGAATGCTGAAAGAAAAGCACCCTACATGTTCAACAACAGTGTTTGGAAGATTTCCAGAATGCCTTGATTGAGTTTGACTATTATATCAGCAAATGTAAAACATTTAAAAGAACTTTCATTAACCAAAATGATTCCATGATTTCTTTTTCTCCAGTTGTTTATTTGATTGATATTTTTAATATGTATTGAGACATTAAAACTACATTAAATAAACCTGTACAGGAGAACAAACAATACAAAATACCAATAAAGCTGATGAGACCAGTGCACATCATACACACGGTATAGGATTGCACATTGAAGACTTAGACACACGCATCTAATTCAAGAGGAAGAAATACCAAAATGTCAAACATGTAACACTACACTAATGGTAAAGCATATACTTGTATATAGAGTAATGTGCAAAAGTCTTAGACCACCGTTAGATTAAATATACCATTGTTTTAGCAATAGTATAATGACCATATGTAGTTATTTCATAGGCCCTTTGTTAGAATACAACCAGAAAATACAGGAAATTTGTATGCAGTATTAAAAAAACTGACAAACCGTTGGCTTCTATAGCTACAGTTGGAAGTATTTAGTGTGACCTCTCCTTACACTTGAGCAATAGCAGCATCTGATGACCCCTCTACAGTCTGAAAAAAGCTTGGACAGGAATGGTCTTTTTTGGAAGTGGAAGAGGATGAAAAGGCTCAAAAAAATTGGAATGAAGATCAGTGGAAGCGAGTTATGGAGTGACAATTCCAAGTTAGAAATTTTTGGGTCCAGTCATCGGCAATCGACAGGACTTTTCACAATAGTGTATATATACATTTCCCACTGACCTGTCATCAATGAGATGTTTCTGGCCACAGAACTGCCACTCATTGAATGTTTTATTTATTCTACCATTGAGTAATCTCTAGAGACTCTTGTGCATTAAAATCCCAGATCAGTAGTTATGGTGAGTACACAAACCAGCCCTTCTGGCACCAACAGTTGTGCCATTGTCAAAATCACTGAGGTCACACTTTTCCCTAATCTGATGGTTGATGTGAACATTTCCTGAAGCTGCTATTGTTGCCTGTTGCCCCTATTTGCATGGTTTTATGCATTGGACTGCTGTCACACACATAGGGACTGTGGTAGCCTAGTGGTTAAGGTGCAGGACTATGAACCAGGGTTCAAATCCCACCTCAGCCAAAGCTGCCATTGTTGGCTCCTTGAGCAAGACCCTTAACCCACAATTGCTTGGATTGTAAGACTGTATCAATTGTAAGTCGCTCTGGATAAGGGCGTCTGCTAAATGCTGTAAATGTAAATGTCACACAGTTGACGAATTAGATAATTACATGAATTAATATGGGTGCTCCTAATAAATTGCTCACATATACAGTAAATTGATGTTATGTATTGTGGTGTTCAATTGCTGTTGCGCATTTCAGCTGCCTATAAACGGACATATTGTGCCAAAATAACACCATACATATTCTGTACTATACTAGACACTTTTCCAGTGTTCTAACTACCTACCGTTTCCTGCAGGTGAGCGTCCTCATATTTGTCCTGACTGTGGTTCAGCGTTTGCTCAAGAGAGGGGGCTACAGGAACACCGCAACATCCACACAGGCGAGAGGCCCTTCCAGTGTCCTGTGTGCAGGAAAGGCTTCCATCACAGTCGCACACTCGCCAAACACGTTGTTGTCCATTCAGAAGCAAGGCCTTTCAAATGCACTGACTGTGGCAGGACTTTTAAGATTAAAGACAACCTGAATCAGCATCAGAAGAAAATGCATCACGGCAAATGCTCCTGATCACAGACTGCAAAAACGCACGCATGCTACTGAATTGGCCATGTATAGGATGAATAACAGTGGTTCAGATGTTCAGTTCTGTAGTGCATGAGCCATACAAAGGGTAGATGAAATGGTACAAATGTACAGTTCTGTAGTGCATGAGCCATAAAACGGATGGGGGGAAATGTACTGTACATACTGCTAATTACCTAAAGTAGTTGGTGTAAAATTGTGTGTCGCAGTTTGGGGTTGTTATTGTCACTATTAGGACATGAATAGTGAGGAACATCGTATTATACAGCTAACTATATCAAATAAAAGTTTGAAGCTGTAGTTCAAACGTCAGGATTTTTTTTTATTTCTGGTAGCTTTTCTGTTGATATCCACACCATAATATACACCTTATATTTGTTCATATCTTGAAATAACAATTGGTGCACACAAATAGGGAAGCATAATCTTATGAAGCTTTTTAGTTGTTTGTTATATTTACATTTCAGCCACCTCTCAAAATACTGGTAAGAAATAATCTCAATAATAACACACCACAGGCAGCTTGAGTTAAGTTTCATCTAGTGGTGTGCATGTCTCCTTGGAATTATGAGGTTCTATCTGTGTTCTGAGTTGTTTTGTGAAACTGAGATTCAAAGATTTTGCATTCTAAATAGCAAAACTGATTTGTGGAACAAGTCTCTTTTCATACATGAAGATCGCAGACACTCTATATGTACATTGGTGCTTGAAATGTGTGAACCCTTTAGAATTTTCTATATTTTTGCGTAAATATCACGTAAAACATCGTCAGATTTTCACACAAGTCCTAAAATATTATACTTGGTCATTTATTTATTGAGGAAAATGATCCAGTATTCCATATTAGTGAGTGGGAAAAGTATGTGATCCTCTAGGATTAGCAGTTAATTTGAAGGTAAAATTAGAATCAGGTGTTTTCAATCAATGGGTTGACAATCAGGCTTGAGTGGGCACCCTGTTTTATTTAAAAAACAGGGATCTATCAAAGTCTGCTCTGTACAACACATGTTTGTGGAAGTGTATCATGGCACAAACAAAGGAGATTTCTGAGGACCTCAGAGAAAGAGCTGTTGATGCTCATCAGGCTGGAAAAGGTTACAAAACCATCTCTAAAGAGTTTGAACTCCACCAATCCACAGTCAGACAGATTGTGTACAAATGGAGGAAATTCAAGACCATTGTTACCCTCCTCATGAGTGGTCGACCAACAAAGATCACTCCAAGAGCAAGGCGTGTAATAGCTGGCGAGGTCACAAAGGACCCCAGGGTCCACAAAGGACCCCTTTCTATACAACTGAAGGCCTCTCTCACATTGGCTAATGTTAATGTTCATGAGTCCACCATCAGAAGAACACTGAACAACAATGGTGTGCCTGGCCAGGGTTTGCAAGGAGAAAGCCACTGCTCTCCAAAAAAGACCATTGCTGCTCGACTGCAGTTTGCTAAAGATCAGGTGGACAAGCCAGAAGGCTATTGGAAGAATGTTTTGTGGACGGATGAGACCAAAATAGAACTTTTGGGTTTAAAAGAAAAGCGTCATGTTTGGAGAAAAGAAAACAATGCATTCTAGCATAAGAACCTTATCCCATCTGTGAAACATGGTGGTGGTAGTATCATGGTTTGGGCCTGTTTTGCTGCATCTGGACCAGGACAGCTTGTCATCATTGATGGAACAATGAATTCTGAATTATATCAGAGAATTCTAAAGGAAAATATCAGGACATCTGTCCATGAACTGAATCTCAAGAGAAGGTGGGTCATGCAGCAAGACAACGACCCTAAGCACACAAGTCATTCTACCAAAGAATGGTTAAAGAAGAATAAAGTTAATGTTTTGGAATGGCCCAGTCAAAGTCCTGACATTAATAAAATCTAACTGTTGTGGAAAGACCTGAATCGAGCAGTTAATGTGAAGAAACCCACCAACATCTGAAGCTGTTCTGTATGGAGGAATGGGCTAAAATTCCTTTAAGCTGGTGTGCAGGACTGATCAACAGTTACATGAAACGTTTAGTTGCAGTTATTGCTGCACAGGGAGGTCACACCAGATTGAAAGCAAAGGTTCACAATCTTTTTTTGCCACTCCCTAATATGTAGAGGAAGGGGGGAGAGTGATGGAGAAGGGATGGAGAACGGAGGGTGGCGTGAAGTGGGGACAAAGGCCATCCCAGATCGATCATTTTCCTCAATAAATAAATGACCAAGTATAATATTTTTATCTCCTTTGTTTAACTGGGTTCTCTTGATCTACTTTTAGGACTTGTGTGAAAATCTGATGATGTTTTAGGTCATATTTAAGCAGAAATATAGCAAATTCTAAAGGGTTCACAAACTTTCAAGCACCACTGTATTCTAAATGTGCAATATCAAAACCTACCAAATGTTTTTGTAAATATAAATGTTTTTTTTGGAACATGTCAAATGTAGAACCTTGTAATACTAATAACTCACATTCTCTTAGGAATTATAAGCTTCTATGTGGCAAAACATCAAAAGAAGCAATGATTTTCGAGGAGAGCAGACAGTTAACTCATTTCTTTTTAAAACATGAAATTAGTGTCGTAACATTGTTTACACCTATCAGAAAATAAAATCATGTTTTTCTATGACATTTTACTTTTTTCATTTTATGGCATTTCTTGTTTTAGGACAAATCATAATTTTCTTATTCAAAAAACATTGCAAGTTAGGTGTAAAATTGTTAAATATTTTTATCCAGTGCAGAGGTCAGTTTTATGTAGGAGATCTTTCCTTTAGGTTGGACAGCACTCCGGTCCTGTAATAAGCTGCTGCAGCAAATGGTTTAAATAAAGAGAAGCTAAATATAAAAATTACTACAAAATGATCAAAATAGTAATTTTTATGTAACAATAAAAATAACAATAGCTTTATGGATTGTCCATGTGCCATGGCATGGACAGCAGTGTTCGTTTTGGAGAGAAGTTGCAACCCTTGCAACCCTCCCATGCACCCCACTGTTTCAAGCAGTACCCCTGATGGTGTACCAATTAACAAAGCCCTCCATTTCTGCAGTTTGTACAGCATCTGTCTGACTGTGGATTGGTGGGGCTCAAACTCTTTAGAGACAGTTTTGTGTCCTTTTCCAGTCTGATGACCATCGACAACTAGTTTTCTGATGTCCTGTGTTTGTGCTTCGAATTATATAATATTTTCGTTTCATTTCTTTACTTTGTTTCTCGTCATCTAGTTTTAAGACTTGTGTGAAAATCTGATATTGTTTTAGCTCATGTTTATGCAGAAACGCATAAAATTCTATTTCACAAACTTTTAAGCACAACTCGATTCACTCTTCTCTTTCAGCTTTTCTGTCTGACTCAAAATTGAGCCTTAGACCACTGCGCCACCCGAGGGCCAGTGTTAAAATGACTGTACAGCTCCTGTGGGTAGAGAGTATTTTTGTGTGATCTGTAGATCTCTAACTTATGTTAGACTTTTTGTCAGTTAAATGGTGCACATTAACTGTGTTTTTGTAGCTGCTGAGACAGATTTAACAAAATGCATGTAAAGAAGATCAACTTTGGATTCATTTAGTCCCGCGGACCAATTTTACAAGTGCAGATGATCAGCTGTTTGTTGCCCGCCGTTGATTCGCTGCACATCATGGAGCGATCTGAGTGTTTGCGCACGATGGATCTGCAGAGAGTTTCTCCAGAGAACACACGTTGTAGTGAACATTACACACACCGGCGTGATGTACTCAAGGGAAGGCAGAGCAGAGGACCACTGTCCGGTAAGTAAAGTCTGTGTGGTTCTGCTAGATGCAAGCTAAGTGATTTCTGCTTGGTTCGTCAAAGAACTTACATACTGAACTAAACTATCTATTATATACTGATTAATGATATATAGCCTACTGTAAAAAACAGCAGGGACCAGCATATGTTGTGCTTTGGACAGGAATATGTTGGTCAGCCACGTTTAGCAGCAAGACCTTTTGAGTTCACCAGCTGAACCAACACCAGACCGGCATCAACCGACTTCAACCAGACCAGCAATTAACTTACACGGTCTTGACTTTTGACCAGCAACACAATACCTTTTGAAATTGAACAGCTTACAGAGTGGCGTTGTCTATTCAAAGTAAGTGGTAGCCCTATACTGTGTATTTATAATTGTCAGCACTTTTCTTGTGTTACTATAGTAGCTATACAATTGTAGTACGAAGAAACTGAAGTGAGTTTTACGTTGGGTATCGCTGGAGAAACAGAACTTTTTCACGGGAAGGTAGCTAAAACTGCATTCTCAAAAAGTCGGCTGATAAAGCTACATACTAATTTGCATATTAATTATTCATTTACATTTATTAATTTATCTAGCCCTTATCCAGCCTGACTTACCGCTGATACAACCTTACAATCCAAGCAAATTTAAAGGTCTTGCTCAAGGTTCCAACAGTGGCAGCTTGGCAGAGGTGGGATTTGAACCCTGATAAAGTGTCTTAACTTCTAAGCCACCACAGTCCCACAGTTTTATATTTTTCATTTTCATTCATTCATTTTTATTCCACATTGTTATTAAGGAAGATATTATTAAGACACTTCATAAAGAAATCTAGACCAGAATAGGGCAGTTTTATTAGAATAGAATATTATGTATAAGAAATATTATATCTTATATCTAATAAAAATAGATATATTCTTTATTGTTTATATATTTGCGTTATTTACAATACTTAACTGCGCATGAAAACATATTTGCCAACTTAACCATCCCACTTGGCAAAATGGAATCTTCTCTTCAAGAAATGCCCAATGTGCAGCCATAAACAGCCTGTTCTCTATTGTACTCCTGGCATTTAAAGTAGTTTCTCTACCTTGTACTGACCTGGGTCCTTTCTGTGAGGAGTCTGCATGTCTTCACCATGTCTGCGTGGGTTTACTCTGGGTACTCTGGTTTCCTCCCACAGTCCAAAGACATGTGTGTATGGTTAATTGATTATGCAAAATTGACATTGACTTGAGTATATATATATATATATATATATATATATATAGCAGTTTTAGGTTTGGCCTATTATGTTTACTGAATGTAAAATGTTTGTGTTCACATAACTGTTAACCACCGATATCTACTTTATACCACTGGACTTTAAGGTTAAAGCAGATCTCTCCATGACTACTGAAAGTTGCTGGTTTACCTTCTACAATCAGATTGATATATTTATATATAACAGATACTAATAATACACAATACTTTAGGAAACTAGACTAATATGTCTAATAAGAAGGCAATGTCAGTAAACTGGAAATCTGCTTGTTGTGTTTACATATATTTTGTCCAAATGTGTAAGTTCATAGATACTCTCAGTAATAATCAGTAATGTCCTGTTCTAGAGTTAATTTAACTCTGCATAAGTTGTTAACAGCATTTCAGTTACTAGCAATGCATGATTGTTTCACATGCTACCTTGTAGAATACCTGGTAAAAAAAAGGTATCCACGTTTTAGTTTTAGTTTTGTACCTGTTTTTTATTGAAAATTGAAATTGGTTAGGCTGGCTGATTTTTCAGACTAGGGGTAAAAGTGGAATGCATGTGCAAATATGTTCTGTTTGACTTTATTGCTCTGAAATGTATTAATTTTTTTCTTCAAAAGAAAACTTTCAGAATTAGCAGCCAGGTAAACAGGAAAACAAGGCTATAATTTTGGTATAGTAAGGCATGAATGATAAAGACATTCTGGCTGTGCATTTAGAACATTTATGCAATTTCTTTGGCATCATTTATTTTGAAATGAAGCAGAAGCATAACATCAGAAAAACCACACTATATAAGACATTAAATACATTAATGGAGTTGTATTATGCAGGTGCTCCATGATTTACGAAGGGGATATCTCCTGACAAATCCAGCATAAGTTAAAGGTATCATGAACTGAGGAGTTTAGCGAGTGTTTGGTAGAGTGGTCTATACTGTCTAATTAGGATTTACATTCTACCTGAAATTTCTCTGAAAATTAATCATTGCAAAAGCATGTACAGATTGCCCTAAATGTGGCAAGTGAAGTGGCAGGTTAAGTTGCAGCCACACTCCGTCACAGCACCAGCCACCTTTTGCCGTCACTGTCTTCACTGCTTTCCATGGTCTGCCTCAGGAAAAATGGAACTGTGATTAACACGGGCAGTCTCAAGAGAAATTGAACTGTGGAGTACATGGTCTATCTCTATGGAGCCCTGGTGGTAATCAAATTAAGGAGTGGCCATGATGTTGTAAGGTGATATAGGGAGCTTTGAATGGCCTACATCAGGAGAAACTGGGTACTGTGCTTTACATTGTCTACATTCCTGAGAAATTGCTTAAAACACTTACATTTACCTACAGTTTTGCAAAATCAATAACAGAAAACCTGGTTTATAATAGTGTTAAATATATCATGTAATGTATTGAATAATGTATTAAAAGTGAAAAACAAAAACAAAATGGTTAGTTGGCACTGCTGCTCAGCTCAGTCACTTGGCTGTGTCCCGGCTGCCCAGCATCTGCAGAGAGTATCGTACTGTGCATCACTTGTGGGGAAAAATCTAAATTCACAATTCAGAATACGGTTTCTGCTGAATGTGTATTTATGTGTATTATTAGATTCCCATTGTAAAGTCGAAATATTGTAAACTGAACCATCACAATCCAGGAAGCAGATGTTTCTCCTTTTCTCCCAGTTTAGTCTTCCCAATTCCCCAGTCTCAAGACATCCCCACGTCACATGCATGGCCCCTATGCCAAGCGAGGAGTGCTGTAAGGCAGTGAATGCCTCCATCCAAATCACACTCGTGGACTGCTTCTCTTATCTGTCAGGCAGCAGACTTCTAACACGAGAATTAATCTGTACAAAGCTATGGACTATATTGGCTGTGTTTGTTTGACATCTTTGCCAGTGTCTAGAAAAGCCAACAGGGGATGCTGTTGCAGTAGCAGAGTCTAGGCTTTCCTCCCACAGACATAGCCATTTGTATCTGTTCAGTGTCCGACGAGGACAAAGGGCTAGCGAAATACACTGAGTCCGTAACTCATTATAGCAAATGGTGATCGGTACAATACAGGAAGTAGTTTCTGAACTGAGGAAATGCATGTAAGCACCGGCCCACTCTGCAGATGACAGACAGACGGGAGTACCAATCAGTATTTCCCCTGCACCACTGTATTACACTGACATAACTGAAACAAAGTGGGGTTTTGAATATATAGGAAACAGATAGGGATTTGCCCCAAAGGAAATAATGGGTATAGGGCTTTCACTTTCCGAATATTTGCTATCCAAACCATTTCCTGAAACATTCATTCATATAAAGGAGTTTAACTGTATCTACAGTGGTTCTTGAAAGTTTGTGAACCCTTTATAATTTTCTATATTTCTGCATAAATATGAGCTAAAACATCATCAGATTTTCACACAAGTCCTAAAGGTAGATGAAGAGAACCCAGTTAAACACATGAGATAAAATATTAAAGCAATAAGGCACGAGAGGGTGTGCATTATTGTGAATGTATCACAGGAAAGAAGTGTTGTTCGCGGAGGGCCGTTACGCCTGTTTCCTGTGATATATTCACAATAATGCACCCCCGAGTGCCTTATTGCTTTTATACCACAGTTCCGTTATCGTTTATCATTTATTGTTCGATTTTAAGATAAAAAGGACAGAAAAAACGTTTTTAAAAAAACGTTTATCACCCTTCCACATTAAAGTCTAGGAACAGAATTACCCATAACTGTTTATTATTCAGACAATAAACACAAATATATCGATTGGTAAGTTTTAATTTATTAAAGGGAAAGTTTATTTACATTCAGCAAATAAAATGGGTCGGGTTTACAAGCAAGATGTTACTAAGATCCACTATTCTACCGACTGAAGCAAATCGGAGTCAGATCCCGGTGTTCTAACCAAAGTCTAGGATCCCATTTGATTAGTGATTATAAATTTGTATGATGAAGCTCTTAATGTTAATCTTATCAGTCAGAAATGTAACAGCAGAGGTACAGAGCATCAGCAGCTTCTCTGGGTTAGAGCTGGACTTACAGATAACAAACCTGTCAGATCAATGAACGCCCGATTAGCCGCGGATGGTGTTTAATGAAAGATGCAGAGTTTAAGTCCAGCAAACGAGTCGTTGTCTTGCTGCACCTTCTCGGTGATATTTCAGTTCATGGACAGATGTCCTGACATTTTACTTTAGAATTCTCTGATATAATTCAGAATTCATTGTTCCATCAATGATGGCAAGCCGTTCTGGCCCAGATGCAGCAAAACAGGCCCAAAACCATGATACTACCCACCATCCATGTTTCACAGTTCGATGGGGGATAAGGTTTTCTTATGCTGGAATGCAGTGTTTTCCTTTCTCCAAATATAACGGCTTTTCTCTCTTAGAACAGAAAGTTTATATTTTGTTCTCATCCGTCACACAAACCACATTCTTCCAATAGCCTTCTGGGCTTGTCCACGTGATTCTTTAGCAAAAACTGCAGATGAGCAGCAATGTTCTTTTTGGAGAGCAGTGGCTTTCTCCTTGGCAAACCATTGCCATGCAACACCATTGTTGTTCAGTGTTCTTCTGATGGTGGACTCTGAACATTAACATTAGCCAATGTGAGAGAGGCCTTCAGTTGCTTAGAAGTTAACCTGGGGTCCTTTTGTGACCTCGCCAACTATTACACGCCTTGCTCTTGGAGTGATCTTTGTTGGTCGACCCACTCCTGGGGAGGGTAACAATGGTCATTTCCTCCATTTGTACACAATCTGTCTGACTGTGGATTGGTGGAGTCCAAACTCTTTAGAGATGGTTTTGTAACCTTTTCCAGCCTGATGAGCATCAACAACTCTTGAGATCCTCAGAAATCTCATTTGTTTGTGCCATGATACACTTCCACAAACATGTGTTGTGTAGAGCAGACTTTGATAGATCCCTGTTCTTTAAATAAAACAGGGTGCCCACTCACACCTGACTGTCATCCCATTGATTGAAAACACCTGACTCTAATTTCACCATCAAATTAACTGGTAATCCTAGAGGTTCACATACTTTTGCCCCTCACTAATATGTAATATTTTATCATTTTCCTCAATAAATAAATGACCAAATATAATATTTTTGTCTCATTTGTTTAACTGGGTTCTGTTTATCTAGCTTTAGGACTTGTGTGAAAATCTGATGATATTTTAGGTCATATTTATGCAGAAATATAGAAAAATTCTAAAGGGTTCACAAACTAAGCACCACTGTAGAAACAAGTCGACTTAATTTTATAATCATGCTGAAAAATAGAACAAATAGATGTCAGTTGCTCTAATATACATATTAATTGTGCAGTGTGTTTGCTCAAGCATTTGATCAAACAGGGAAGTCAGCCTTGTGGTGATAAACTTAGTATAACAGTATGACAGAGAACATTTTATGTAATGAGTTAAGGGCTTTCAATATGACAAACAGCAGAACCAGCTGCAGCGTTTCTCAGCATAAAAGTTAGAGAGTGAAATGATGGAAGGGTCTGGATGGGGTGCTAAGTGGTGAGGCGCTTAGCAAACGTGTTCCTGCAAAGAGTCAAGTGAAGTATGTGATATATTAAATAATGAATGTGGCAGGAAGTTTAGGAGTCCATCGATCAGCCTAATGCAGAGGATGTGTTTCAGAGTTTGTCTGAAAAGGTCTGATGAGTTTACTGATTATCTTAGTTGTAAGCATATTTATATGGTGGTCTAAATGACGACATCTAAAATGTAACTGGAGATTGGGACAATAACCTTCTAATAATATGCTTATAGCTGTTATTAATAAAACACAAGAATTGTTATTTTTGCATCAAATAAGGCACTTTGATCATCCTACTCATCTATGTTAATTATCTCTTATGCAAAAAAGTAGTTTAAATGGGGGAAGGAAGGACAGTACTCTGGGAATGTAAATGTTGAACACACCTGGTTAAATTCTTTTTTGGGTTTGATTTCATGTCAGCAAGGATTTAATATCATCCCCTTTGAATCCACTGTAGGTATGATGATATTGTAATGATATTGTATTGTAAAACAGCTACAATATCACAGATTGCTTCTCACACTTAACACTCATTGTGTTATTGTCTGTAAAAAACATTCTTCTCTTTGTATTGGTTGATGATAAAGCTCTATTTATGTGGTAGATTGTCTGATCATAGAACAAGTGGCATCTGGATACTCACTTGAAATGGTCTATAATGACATATATTGGATATACAGTGTGTTGACATGTCGTTTTTTTGTTGCGTCTTTGTAAATTTATAATCATTTATAATCATGGCATGAGTCTGATATTATTTTTGTTTTGTGGCTTTATGTAGCCATTAGAATTTGTGACCAGTAAAGGAAACAAACAGCTATACCTAGATAAGATGTGGCTTTCCAGCAGCCGATTCATAATGTTAATGCCAAATTCTTTAGATCAGGAAATATAGCCTCTGTTATGTGGAGAGCTAAGGATGAGCAGATGATTGCAGGGTTCCAGTTAAAAAAATATAGTTTTAATAATAATGGAGTCCCCAATGAACAGAAACTAGGTACAGTGAAATACCACCACAGTAATAATTATGACAGCAATTACCGCAGTGAGAGCATAATGAAGGCTAATGGGAAGCTACTGGAGTAGCGGGAGGCTGACGAGGCTTCCGAGGTTAGCGGGAAGGCTAACGGGAAACTACTGGAGTAGCGGAATTCTGACGAAGGCTACCGTGGTTAGCGGGAGGGCTAGTGGGGAGCTACTGGAGTAACGGAAGGCTAACGAGGCTACTGAGGTTAGCGGGAAGGCTAACGGAAAGCTACCGGAGTAGCGGAAGGCTAATGGGAAGGCCGCGAAGCTAGCGAAGTACCAGGAGGAGCGAATGGTAGGGAACCGGAGAGAGCGGGGGCGTACCAAAACTAGCTGAAAGGCAAACACCATATACACAGAAAACGCGACCCGAACAGCATAGGGTGAGGTTGCAGACACAGCTGCAACAGGGGCCGGGTGGCCTAGGCCGCAAACATGGAAGTCCAGGGGCGGATGGAACCGCAAACAAGGGATAATCTAGCTGATGAAACCGCAACACAAAAATCCTGCCTGTCCGCGAAATCCCCATTCTGGCCGCGGGACATAACAGCTTCAGATTCCTGTTCCTGACTGACAGGAGTAAAACATGATGTGGTCCTTTGCTGTTGCAGCAAATCCATCTGGTTCAACATCGTTTGCATTTAGATGTGTGATTTGTCTGACCATTCTAACCTTTATAATCAACAAGGTGTTTCTTGTTTTTTGTTGCACACCGTTCTGTTTAAACTCTAGAGACTACTGTGTGTGAAAATCCCAGAAGGTCAGTAGTTCCTGATGTACTGTATGTTTGCCATCAACGACTATAATTATAACCTGCCTTTGTTGGAGAGCTGTCCTGTGTCAATGCTTGCTAGCGAGTCAGCCATCTGTGACACATCTGAACGCTTCAGAAGACACAGCAGAAGTCTTTGAACATGGTTGAATCATTTTGCTTCGGACCAGGGCTAAACCCTCTGATGTCATGTTGTCTGATCAATGGACCTTCCCAACAGAGACAGAAAAAGGGTAGGAAAGAAGTGAGGAAAGTAAAGTCAGCACTCAGGCTGTTGAAACAGAATCCTCCCTCCAGTGCAACCTGAGGGTTGAAGTTATACGTCAAATAACCGTATTTTTCAGACCATAAAGCGCACTTAAAATCCTGTAACTTTCTCAAAAACCGACACTGCGCCTTAAAATGCGGTGCGTCTAATGTATGAATTAATTCTGGTTGTGCTTTCTGACCTAGAACCGATTGTAGATGGTACACGGCGCTCATAAATCTGTCAAAATGTTTTAGCACGGCCTTGGTAAGTTACGAAGCTTACGGCCACCGTAGTGCGCAGCATCGCAGAGTAATACGGTATGTGCTTCAGCATTAGGGTACGTGCATTCATTCATTCATTTTCGAAGCGGATTTCAAACACAACGCTGTCAGTCACGCGGTACAACATGGACATAGAGCAGCTGTGAGAGAATTCAACATTAACGAATCAATGATACGGAAGTGGAGGAAGCAAGAAGACGCCCTGCGCCAGGTAAAGACCAAACTGAGCTTCCGATGGAACTTAAGAGTTTTGTTTCATTTCATGCGCCTTATAACCCGGTGTGCTGTATGTATGAAAATATAACCCAGTAGCAGCCGATCGTTGATATCGCGCCTTATAACCCGGTGCGCTTTATAGCCCGAAAAATACGGTAAGAAAAAACTTAATATGGTCTGGTTTCAGTCCAGATCTCATAATGTGAAAAAATTGGAAAGTTTTTTGCTTCTGATTGACTGGCAGGGGCGCATTAAATATTTATGTTGGGATACTTCTTAAGGAGATTGCTGTTAAAAAATTAACCCCCTCATTCCTGCAATAACTGCTTTTCAACAAGCGAAAATAATCGTTCACGGTTTTTATTAACAGTGGGGCAAACAAAAAATATTTAGTTCAGGCCACTGATTGTGCAAGTTCTCCTACTTATAAAGATGAGAGAGGTCTGTAATTTTCATCATCAGACGTCATAGGTACACTTCAACTATGAGAGACAAAATGAGAAAAAAATCCAGGACAGGGAAATCAATTGTAGGATTTTTAAAGAATTTAATTGTAAATCATGGTGGAAAATAAGTATTTGGTCACCCACAAAGAAGCAAGAGATTTCTGGCTCTCACAGACCTTTAACTTCTTCTTTAAGCAGCTCTTCTGTTTCCTCCACTCGTTTACCTGTATTAATGGCACCTGTTTGACCTCGTTATTCTGTAAATTATAAAAGGACAAACCTGTCCCACACCGCCTGTCAAAGAAACAGGGTCAGACTCCAAACTCAACCATGGCCAAAACACAAAAAGCTGTTGAAGGACACCAGGAAGAAAATTGTAGATCTGCCACCAGGCTGGGAAGAGTGAATCTACAATAGGCAAGCAGGTTGGTGTGAATTAAATCAACTGTGGGAGCAATTGTAAGGAAAATGGAAGACATGATACAGATCCACTGATTTAATCTCCCTCGATCTGGGGACCCCACGCAAGATCTCATCCCGTGGGGTCTCAAAATGATCCTGAGATGAGAATGCTGAGAGCAAACAATCCCAGAATACACGGAGGGGGACCTGATGAATGACCTGCAGAGAGCTGGGACCAATCGTAAACAAAAGGCTACCATCAGTAACACAACTATGCCGAGAGGGGACTCAGATCCTGCAGTGCCAGGCGTGTCCCCCTGCTTAAGCCACTACATGTCAGGCCCGTCTGAAGGTTGCCAGGAGAGCATATGGATGAATCCAGAAGAGGATTGGGAGAATATCATGTGGTCAGATGAAACCCAAAATATAACTTTTTGGTAAAAACTTAACTCGTCATGTTTGAGGAGGAAAGAAGAAAGAAGAAGGAAGGAATGGCTGAGTTGCATCCCAAGAAAACACCATACCTACTGTGAAGCAGGGGGGTGGAGGAAAGGGAGTTGAAAGTCCGTGTTGCCCCCAAAACATCACTGCTCTAGAGGAGATCTGCATGGAGGAATGGGCCAAAATACCAGCTACAGTGTGTGCAAACCTGGTGAAGATGAACTTTACAGGAAAACGATTTGGACCTCTGTCATTGCCAACAAAGGGTATGTTACAAGTATTGAGTTGAACTTTTGTATTGACCAAATACTTATTTTCCACCATAATTTACAATTAAATTCTTTATAAATCCTACAATGTGATTTCCTGGATTTTTCTTTCTCATTTTGTCTCTCATAGTTGAAGTGTACCTATGATGAAAACAGACCTCTCTCATCTTTCTAATTAGGAGAAATTGTACAATCAGTGGCTGACTTAATACTTTTTTGCCCCACTGTAATTGTATGTACGCTTCAGCATTGAAGATAATGTTAAAATGTGCTTAATGATTCATATGTTTCTTGAGTTGATGGTGGAAAGAATTCTCAATAATGTAATTTAAGAACTTATGTAGACAAAATTACTACTTATGTTAATTGTATTAGTAGTAATAGTAACAGTAGTATAATGCCCAAACAACTGTAAAACAAATTTAAGTGGCATTTTGTGTCACTTAAGATAAGTGAAAATTATTTGTTATCTTGAAAATCTGATATAATCTTGAGCAATGCTTTATTAGTTCATGTTATCCCCAAATTATCAAGGGACGTTTATTGAATCAAACCAGTCTGTCCACTCTACCTCATTAGTGTAACTAAATAGACAAAGAACATTCCCCCTTATTAAAGATGCATATGATTACGGCTGACCTTTCACCTTTGCTTTTCTTTGATTTGACTGGGGAAAATGGTCTATAGAGTTGTTGAGCTGCTGAAGCAATTATAAAATGATAATGAAGATAGAAAGATGGAGACAGTAATAAACACAGCATTTTGTGCTATAAGCGCGTTTGCTTGTTTAAGAGAAAAGAAACAGACTCAGCTAGATGTCTGCTTCTATAACAGAGCTGGGTTGTGGCACATTGAGCTGCAGCGTCAGGACGTTGAGTCTGAGGAGATAAAACACTGCAGTTTGCCTTTCTCAGTCTGGCAGCTACACCGGACACCAGTCCTTTGCAGCCAAGCACAACTTTGCTGTGCATGTAATTTCAGTTCAACAGACTTTCATAAAGGTCATAGTTGTGCGATTGCCTGAGAAATAATGGAAATTTGAAATGTTGAAAGGAAATAATGAAATGTAATAATACAGCATGTGGTATTTTCAGTAAGGATATATAACATTAGTATAGGACATTTTTTTAAGTGAACAAAAGTCCACAGTGCTACAAAAAAAAAACCACATTGCTTAAGTTCAAAACCATCTCTAAAATAAAACGCTGCAGTGATGTCATTGTGCCTGTACCAAGTACTATGTGTATTGCTTACGAGAGAACCTTTCTTTCTCTGCTTTGTCTTAAAAAATACTCCAGTGTTTTTCTGTATCTGAAATCTGTTTACAGTAATTGGTGACCCCCTTGTGCAGCAAATACCTGCAGCTAAACATTTCCAATTGCTGTCTATCAGTCCTACACTTTGGCTTTGAATTTGTAGCCCATTCCTCCATACAGAACAGTTTCAACTCTGAGGTGTTGATGGGTTTCCCCACATGAACTAGATTTGTTATCTTGCTGCATGACCCACATTCACTTGAGATTCAGTTCATGGACAGATGTGGTGAAATTGTCTTTTAGAATTTGCCGGTATAACTCAGAATTCATTTTCCTTCAATAATGGCAAGAGATATTGACACAGATGCAGTAAAACAGGCTCAAACCATGATACCACCACCACTCCATTTCACAGATGGCATAATGTTTTTATGATGGAATACAGGGTTTTCTTTTCTCCAGACATACAACGGGGCAAAAAAAGTATTTAGTCAACCACTGATTGTACAAGTTCTTCTACTTATAAAGATGATAGGTCTGTAATTGTCATCATAGGTACACTTCAACTATGAGAGACAACATGAGAAAAAAAATTCAGGAAATCACGCTGTAGGATTTTAAAGAAATTAATTGTAAAATATGGTGGAAAATAAGTATCTGGTAAATAACAAAAGTTCAACTCAATACTTTGTAACTTTTTTGTACTTTGTTGGCAATGACAGAGGTCAAACGTTTCCTGTAAGTCTTCAGCAGGTTGGCACACACTGTAGCTGGTATTTTGGCCCATTCCTCCATGCAGATCTCCTCTAGAGCTGTGATGTTTTGGGGCAACACCGACTTTCAACTCCCTCCACACATTTTCTATGGGGTTGAGGTCTGAAGACTGCCTAGGCCACTCCAGGACCTTGAAATACTTTTTACAGAGTCACTCCTTCGTTGCCCGAGCGGTGTGTTTGGGATCGTTGTCATGCTGGAAGACCCAGCCACGTTCCATCTTCAATGCTCTCACTGATAGAAGGAGGTTTTGGCTTAAAATGTCACGATACATGGCCTCGTTCATTCTTCTCTTAACACGGATCAGTCGTCCTGTCCCCTCTGCAGAAAAACAGCCCCAAAGCATGATGTTTCCACCCCCATGCTTCACAGTAGGTATGGTGTTCTTGGAATGAAACTCAGCATTCTTCTTCCTCCAAACACTACGAGTTGAGTTTTACCAAAAAGTTCTATTTTGGTTTCATCTGACCAACATGATATTCTTCCCAATCCTCTTCTGGATCATCCATATGCTCTCTGGCAAACTTCAGACGGGCCTGGACATGTACTGGCTTAAGCAGGGGGGCACGCCTGGCACTATATTGGCCTCATCTTTCCACAAACCACTTCTGCAGTAGCCTTCTTGGTTTGTCATGCAGACAATTCACACAGTGTTCTCTTGACAATGGACTCATGAACAGTAACATTAGCCAATATTACACTGGACATTATTTGCTTAGAAGGACTATTACATGCATTGCATGCATTCTGTTGATGCTGTAGGTCATATTTATGCAGAAAGTATAGAAAATACCAAAAGTTTTCGAAATTCCAAGCATCGTTATAAATATGAAAATATGACATTTCTGGGCAAAGCTGTTAGTGTCTTCTTGCCTAAACATGTAACCCAGTGTGGTTCAGACAACACAAAGACAGTGTGACCCAAACAGCTGAATTACTGCAAGAAATCAGATTCTAAGTAAGTGTGTTATGTCTTTGGTTAATAACTTTCATATGTACTGGGATTATTTTACAAATAATGATTTCAGATGTAGCTTGGGTCAATCAAAGTTTATTTGATCCTGACCATGCATTATTGAGGTACTTTCAGCAATGCATTTATTAATGCGTACACAATTTATAATTTGGGTTTACCTGCTTTTAGCTACAGGGAAGGTATGGCTAATATACTGGCAACGAATTGCTTTCTATTGCATTCAGAGTCCTCTATGATGTAATTATGTTACTCTAAATTGTAATGACTAAAGTGAGGTATGCAAGCCACGAATACTTATTAGTGAGATGCCGCAAACTTATGCAAGCCTGGAGCTATAGTGAAGCTTCCTCCTCTTACCACAAAGTGGCAGTATATCCACAGCGTCTCAGGTCACACTGCAGCAAAAGTCACCCGACCTGCAAGTCAAAACAAACTGGAAAAGCTAAACGTTTTGGGCGGGAACAAACCTTTGAGGCAATTTTATAAATGGCTGTGTATGGGTGCTTTGGTATTGTGGAGCTGGTGTAGGACATATTATAGCCCCATATCCACACAGTATTAATGGCTCTCAGCAGTGGGCAGAGAATGTGTCACGTGTGAAGAAAAGCAGATGGCATATATGTTTATGGAAGTCACAGCTCTTAAGGACGAGATATATAACTATGCTATAGATCAATACCCTGTATAGTATGATGATTACAGAGAGGCTTGAAACATAGGGACACGTCTGCTTTCATACTGTCACATAATGTTCTCGCGTGCTCATTCTCACCCCTTCCCCTCGTTTCACCCCCACCTCTCTGTGATGGTCGTATAGCTGGCGATTTGGTGCAGTGCTGCCCACATGATTTACACAGATTACACATTTGTCTGTAAGGTCTGGCATGCTAGGGTGATGTATGTCTCTGTCTGTATGTAATAACTTACCGTGCTTTCACTGGCTTCTATTGTTGAACAGCTTGTGTGACCTTGCACTTTTCTCTACCCCCTCATCTCAAATTTGCCTGTTCTGTATGTCGCACCAATCACGGATTTTTACTTGGTAAGGCATGGAAAGTGAAATGAATTGTATAATGAAAGACAGCAAAGGGCAACGGTATGGATGGAGGTATTCATGGATGGAGGTATAAGTGTTGAACAGGCTTAATATGGGACGTGAATCAGGGAAATTGGGGTTAGAGTGGTTGTTGAAACAAACCCCAAAGTATTAGCCCAGTTCTTCCCAAAGTGGGGAGCAAGGCAAATGAATGCTGTTACACAAAATTTAAGGTATATAATGCATGTAATAATTCCACTTTAAATGTGATTTATTAGCTTATTTAGTTTTGTTCAATAAGAGGTTGCAGTTTTGTGTGAATTACTGTGTTTGAAAGTCCAGTAGAGTTTGGAAACAAGAGACGTGGTTGTGTGTGTCCAGGGGATGCACCTGAAAATAATCTTATCTAAAAAAGAGGGGCGCTGCAGAAAAAGTTATTGAACCACTGTTTTAAGAGCTGTCTGGCTGCGTCCTTCTTGCGTGTTGTTTGTGTAGAAGGATCTCAGACTGTGACTGGAGGCTCAAGAGATTTATGAGATTCAATATTGAAAATGGATTTTTAAGTACCGTATTTTTCGGACCATAAGGCGCACTTAAAATCCTTTAATTTTCTCAAAAATCGACAG
This sequence comes from Ancistrus triradiatus, assembly GCA_025084515.1. Lineage (NCBI taxonomy): Eukaryota > Metazoa > Chordata > Actinopteri > Siluriformes > Loricariidae > Ancistrus > Ancistrus triradiatus. Next base: position 26,320 of record JAJAGP010003966.1, on the reverse strand, counting down.
TGCGCCTTAAAATGCGGTGCGTCTAATGTATGAATTAATTCTGGTTGAGCCTTCTGACCTAGAACCGATTGTAGATGGTACACGGTGCTCATAAATCTGTCAAAATGTTTTAGCACGGTCTTGGTAAGTTACGAAGCTTACGGCAACCGTAGTGCGCAGCATAGCGGAGTAATACGGTATGTGCTTCAGCATTAGGGTACGTGCATTCATTCATTCATTTTCGAAGCGGATTTCAAACTCAACAAGGCATTGAACCAGGGATCTCTGGACCTGTGAGGCAGCAGGGTTAACCACTTGTGCCCCTGTGCTGCCCTTACTTACATAGTAGAACGAAATTTTGTTCCTCCAGAACCATTGTGCAACACAGAGTAACAGGACAAATACACAAGACAATATTAGTTCAAGCAATATTCAGTAGAATGGGATGGGTTGGGGTATCATACAGCAGGGAAGTGGCTATGCGACTCTACAAGATAGGCTGTATAAAATTATGTAATAGTGCTAAAATGATATAACACGGCATAAAAATATGAGTATAGCTGACACTAAATATTTCAGAACATATAAGACTACATAATATTGCAGCAATATACAATGGGGTAACAGCAGTCTATAAAAGTGTTAGTTTTAGCCCTGCTGTGCTGTGTTGCAAAGACTTTCAGGTTTCCACCACAAATATAGACTAATTCTCAAGTAGAAACGACTCACAGATCAAGAGTGATTGCTAACACCTGCTCATCATCATCACCTCAGTGCTTATAAGGAGAGCACTGACAATGCATCACCTGACAACCCTTAAGAATTTCCTATATTCCTGCATAAATATGACCTAAAACATAATTTTCACACAAGGAGATAAAGAGAACCCAGTTAAACAAATGAGACAAAAATATTATACTTGGTCATTTATTTCTTGAGGAACATGATCCAATGTTACATATTAGTGAGTGGCAAAAGTATGTGAACCTTTGCTTCAGTATCTGGTGTGACCCCCCTGTGCAGCAATAACTGCAACTAAACGTTTCCTGTAACTGTTGATCAGTCCTGCACACCGGCTTGGAGGAATTTTAGCCCATTCCTCCGTACAGAACAGCTTCAGCTCTGGGATGTTGGTGGGTTTCCTCACATTAGCTGCTCGCTTCAGGTCATTCCACAACATTTTGATTAGATTAAGGTCAGGACTTTGACTTGGCCATTCCAAAACATGAACTTTATTCTTCTTTAACCATTCTTTGGTAGAACGGCTTGTGTGCTTAGGGTCGTTGTGTTGCTGCATGATCCACCTTCTCTTGAGATTCAGTTCATGGACAGATGTCCTGACATTTTCCTTTAGAATTCTCTGATATCATTCAGAATTCATTGTTCCATCAATGATGGCAAGTCGTCTTGGCCTTCTCTTTGTCTACTTTTAGGACTTGTGTGAAAATCTGATGATGTTTTAGGTCATATTTATGCAGAAATATAAAACATTCTAAAGGGTTCACAAGCTTTCAAGCACCACTCTATATGGATTACTTAAGTTAATTACCTTAATAATAAGTAACCGATAAGATCACTTATCAGACCACTGACATATATGTGAACGGATGTTGTCCAAACAGATTTTATGTGTTGCACAACTCTATAAAAATACATTATCCAGGTTGTCCAGGGTGGAATTGTTGATCTTCAGTAGGGAATAATCACCACAGAGTCTCCTGAAGTCAACAGTCATCTCTATTCTTTTGTATATTGGTTCATACAAATTGTTGGTTCTGTCAGAACAGAAGAATGCTGCTGTACCCCCTCTGTACCCTCTGCTGCACCCCCTGCTGACTCATCGTTTTTGCTGATGAAGGCCACCATGATGTGTCATCAGCAAATTTGATGTAGTTTACAGCACTGTTATGAGTCAGCAGTGAAAACAGCAGTGGACTGAGCACATAGCCCTGGGGAGCACCAGTGTGGTGGTACTGATCAGTGGTGATGTTGACTGACATCTCTCAGGCAGGAATTCCAGGATGCAGCAGAAAAGGGAGTAGACTAAGCTTTTCCACCAGTTACTGTGAATTGATGGTGGTAAATGCTGAACTGAAGTTTATAAACAGCATTCTAACTTATGTATATCCTGGTGAAAGAAGTGGGTGAGTGCCTTATGATGCCTTATGATGAGCCTCTCAGAGCATCTTATGATGTTTGTTGCGTGTGCTATGATATGGTAGTGGTTAAGTCACTATTCAACCATTTTCATAAAAAATTTGATGAACCAACTAAAAAAAGGCCTTCTGGTATGTCCTAGTTTTTTTCGTACAGGGCTTCGTGATGACAACATGAATGGTCATTGATCAGCTAGTGGTAATTATGTACAGTACAGTTATGTACAGTGACCTATGTAATCTTCATCAAAGGTACACTTCTGTCTGTAATCTTCATCAAAGGTACACTTCAATTATGAGAGACAAAATGAGAAAAAATATCCAGGACATCACATTGAAGATCTTCTTAAAGAAGAAGTTACAGGTCTGTGAGAGCCAGAAATCTTGCTCGTTTGTGGGTGACCAAATACTTATTTTCCATCATGATTTACAATTAAATTCTTTCAAAATCCTACAATGTGATTTCCTGTTTTTTTTTCCTCATTTTGTCTCTCATAGTTGAAGTGTACCTATGATGAAAATTACAGACCTCTCTCATCTTTCTAAGTAGGAGAACTTGCACAATCAGTGGCTGACTAAATGCTTTTTTGCCCCACTGTAATAGCTTTTGTGCTACATCATCAGTCCAGAATACCTACACATAATGTAGACAGAACTGTGGCTCAGCTCAGTTGTAATTCATGTGCTGTACAAATCTTTTTAGGAGTAGATATTCTGTGCTTTCTTTCCTCCTTCCCATAAATAAAAATGTGGAACTGCCTATTGCTTTGCTGAAAAGTTGTAGTCAACCATGGATTGCTTTGAAGTTTCCCCTCTTTTGTCTGTGTTAGGTCTATTCACCCACTGTGTGTATGATCAGTTTGTGCCAAATGTGGTTGGTCCAGTATTCTGCTCTGAGGGTAATGCTGCTGATCTATCAATCTAGAAATTTGTGCTTTCATAGCAGAGCAATAAGTAAAACTCACCCCAACCATGTCATTAAAGGAGGACTCAGCACCTGTGTGACACAGATATAAGCATCAGCAAATAAGAAGACGAAGCAGAATCATGAAACTCCCTTTGCAGAGGTGCAGACTGTTTGTGTCTACTGGTGGGTTTAGAGCAAGACACTGTTTTTTGTTATGGATGCCCAGTGTTGGGGAGTAACAGATTACATCTAATGGCATTAAATATTTATGCAAAATATGAGTAAATGTATTTAGTTACAGTTATAGTTTAAATAAGTGGTAGTCCGAATACAGTTACACTCTTACAATCAGTAGATTACTTAAAAGGATTACTTTAAACTTGCATTTTTCATGGTGATTTAAAAGTTATCACTGCAAAGTGGAAAAGCTTGTCAGCACCATGGTAGGCTACAGTCCCTGGTAAGGATGAGTAAAAATGGTTATAATACGAAATGTACATATTTTTAATGTATGTAATAATTAAATATATATTAGGAGTGTCACGGTACATATAGTAATATTTAATTTTTTTCGATACTGGGGCTTTGATACGATACGAGCTGTGAATCGAATACATTACATATTGAAAAAAAAAAAAACCTTTACTGGGCCATTCGTCAAATGGCACTACTGAGATGCAGTCATTTTGAGAGGGGTCTGGCTGCAGACATGCACTCTCAGCCCCACATGCACTGCCAGTCTATTCATGACATCAGTGCACTCTCAGACAGGAAGTGGAAATATGTAGCATTTGTTGATTTTTATTGAAGAACAGAAAGGAGTACGATAGCTTTAAGTGAATGTACACTGACAAAGGCAGGCGCTGACACATCGCTGTCTAAGCGTACAATTATTCACAAACAAATATAACGAATCATTCACTTAAAGCTATCGTACTCCTTTCTGTTACGTATTTCCACTTCCTGTCTGAGAGTGCACTGACGTCATGAATAGACTGCCAGTGCATGTGGGGCTGAGAGTGTATGTCTGCAGCCAGACTCTGTTGGGTCATTTGCATTACAGGAGATCCAGCCGCAGTTTTAGACCAACAGCGACATCTTATGTTCCAAGACACTTGATCCAAGATTCAAGTCCCTGCTCCTTCTAGATACTGTAAGGAAAGAGTATATAATCTCACCACAGACATTTAAGCATTGGGCAGCATCAAAAAAGAAGTCAGCAAAAAGAGTTATTTGGTGATATTTTTGAACCTCAGCAAAGCAAGCTTGTGTGGCAGGAAGTTTTATTGACCTCCTTGATCTTCTTTCTTAATTTTGTATCGAAAATATATAGTATCATGGAGCAAAACGTATCGTATCGCAATACGTTTCGTATCGATAAATTTCTGTCATGGCACCCCTAATATATAACAATAAGTCATTCTCCAATGTGAAAAAGACAAGAAAATACATAATTAAAATAAGATAATTAAAATAAGCTTTGTAGAAATAGCTGCTTACCTGGAAATTCTCACGTCTACAGTTAAGACAATAATAAATTATTCCAATCAACTGGAACTGTGACAAACCTACCAGGAAGAGCACCCAAGTTTATTTTGCCCCTACACACAGCGAGGAGGTTAAAAAATCCCCAAGGAGAGGTACATAACAGAGTAGCATCTTGGGGTCACCAAGTCTCCAAACTACCATCAGACACCATCTCCACAGCAACAGATTATTTGGAAATATTGGCAGGAAAAAGCCTTTTTTTATCATTTAACCACAAATGTAAGCGCATATAATTTGCTAAAATGTACTGGGGCTTTGACTGGAACCATGTTCTATCATTCAGATTTTTGACAACAAACACTCAAGCTGAGTTAGGTGTAAAAAGAAGGATGGCTACACTGATAAAACCTAATGCCCACTGTTCAGTATGGTACAGGGTCTGTGATGTTGTGTGGCTGTTTTACCTGCAAAGTGTGGTTTGAGTGTCTAGTGTGAGGGCTCCAAATCGTGCTGGATGAAAACAGTGTCAGCTTCTTCCATGAAATTCTTTTTATACGTGCAGCATGAGAAGCCGAAAATGAGTGCGTCGCATAATCACTACATTTATTATCAGGTGTATTAGTGTCAGCGTGCCCACAGTGAAACAAAAAAAGCCACTGTGCTGTGCGAGAAGCTGAAAAACAGTGCGCTGCCTAATCAATGCATTTATTGTAAGGCTTATTAGGTGTCAGTGCGAAATATGTCTTTTCAGGAAGAATGGAACAAAATAACACCTGAAATACTGCCAGGTATTTGGCAGTCACTTGGTATCATCAGTGCCAAAACATATTTTAAGTGTTGTGAGAAGGAATTGCAACATTACAGCGTTGTAAGCGCTTCCCTTCCCAACTTTTCTGTTGCAGACCTGAAATGCAGGACTGGATGTTTATTAACAAACGAAATGAAGATGACCAGACAAAACATGAAATATCTTGTGTTTATGCTATCCGTAATAAAGCCAAATTCATGATATGTGTAAGACACACTGCAGGTTTTTAAAATGTTATTTTTATTCACCATTTATTTATTTATTGTTTGCATTTTCCATACTTTTCCTATTAGGGGTCATGCTTGGGAGGGTTAGGTAGCCATACTGCAGGTCAGGGATGCAGTATGGCTACCTAACCCTCCCAAGAATGACCCCTAAAATGTCCAGCTTTTTTTCCTGATTTGGTGTTGTATCCGCAGCCAGTGTAAATACATAATTTAAATGCATTTTCCATACTGTCCCAAATTTTCTGATATGGTGTTATGTACTGTGATTAATGTAAATGAGCCCTCAACTGGCAGCCTATAACACCAATACATTAGATATCTAATTAAAATATCAGTCAGGCAAAAGCAGTTTACTATACCACCATTACCAAATTATTGTTAATTACTATAACGCAATAACAGTTTTAAAGTTGTAGGCCAGTCCACAATGATACAACATTTGGTCATGATCATATTCTCCAATGCAGCCTATGCTAATACATGAACGGAGGTGACTGACCATGGCCACTACCCATATATGCAAACTGATTAACTCGATCTACAAAAAACCACAAAAATAAATAGTAATTATTAAGTTTGCTTGACTGTTATTATATTTAATATGAATTTATGTGACTGCACTATTTGATCCTATTGGTGTGGCAGTTGTTTACTATAACAGCATACAATTGTTAAAGTTTTTTATATATGTGTGTGTGTGTTTGTAGAGAAAGAATGAAAGCTTGTGTGTTGATTTGTAGCAGCTGTGCTGTTGCCCTGAGGAGATGCCAGCTGGCCCAGCTTAAGAGTGCTGTCTAAAGCCAACCGAATTAGTGCCAATCCACTCCAATCGAACTCCAAACCACTAAAATGGAATTGTGAAGTGCAGAAGACACAGTGCATCGTTACAAAACAGCGAGTCTCTTGACCACAGTTAACTGTACCTAATTTGCTGTTATATCTGTTTCTTTGACTCGTTTTGAAGAACTCATTGATCTTCAGAAAGTGGTATACACTAGTCAGGTTCAGGGTGGGCCTCGGACACTGCATTAGAAATACACCTTGAACGTTGAGCAAGTGTTGATAGGGTTCCTGAAGCCTCTGAGACAATATCTACTTGAATCCCTTAGAATAATTTCCACCTTAACTCTCATTTAAGCTACCTGTGTGTGTGTGTGTGTGTTTTGTATTGAAAAGTATTGTTTCAAAATATTAGCTACCAAACTATAACAATGAGGAAATGTTTAATTGTGGTGGAAGTCCTGTAATGCTGTTAGCCCATATTTCATCCATACCCTACCCTTCCTTTAGGTTGCCAGTGTGCGTGTGTGTGGTAACGATTGGAAAATAATGGGTTGGAAAGATTAGGTCCCATGCTGTAGCTGGGTAGAGCCAGTGGTTTGTTAGTGATAGAGGATGATTTGTCCAGTCAGGCAAGGTGTTGTTCTAACTAGCTTGGGACTTCACAGGTTCAGTCTTCTGGGCTGCAGATAGATATTACTGCCATTGCGGTGAGGCATTGAGGAAAAGTTCGGTGGTGGAAGAGTTAGATTTTAGCCCCTTGAGACCCTATTTGCTTGAGGCTCTTAGGATCCTTCTAATCCTACCTCTGCTTTAGGGCTCCAGTCTGCGTGTGTTTGATAGTGATTGGAAAATATTGGTTCGGAAAGATTAGGTCCCATGCCGTGTCTCTATAGAGACAGTGCCTCATTACTGACAGAAGATGTCCAATCATGCATATGTATTTTTTTTCCATCCAGGTTGAGGTTTCACACCTCCAGTCTTGAGTGCTGCAGCTGGATATTACTGGCATAGCACTGATGAAATGTTTAGTGGCATACAGGCATCTGGGACCCTGTGTCCTTAAGTTGCTTTGAGTCATTCTCACCTAACCCATCCTTTGGGGTGCCAGTGTGGGTGTGTTTATTGGAAAATTTTGGATTGGAAAGATTTGGTCCCATGCCGTAACTTTATAGAGACAGCGGTTTATTATTTAGAGCGTATGCGAGCTGGAGGAAAATCCTATGACGCAAGATGCGCTTCAGAGACCCTGACATCCTCTCTGCTCTCGTTTCGTTCTAACGCGGGTCAAATACACCGGGGCCACCCGCTCTTCATCACACACACACACACACACACACACACACACACACACACACACACACACACACAGTGAGAGAGGTGGATGGATGAGGTCTCCTCTCAGTCATTCCATACATCACTGGATATTTAAGTGCTAAGCGATAGGGAAACGGTCGCTCGCTCTCTCTCGTCACGATTGGATTTGGCAGAGCCGCATCGCTTCGAACCGAGCGGACTTTTGTCCGTTTCTATGACAACAGTCAGGGCTGGGGGAGTGCTGGGTTTGCGCGGATCGGCGTGAGTGGGAGGATAAACACGCACGGCTTATCCCACCATCGTCCCCATCCATGTATGCGCCTTCCTTTCACGAGTGCGGACTTTTCTCTAACCTCTGGAAACTAAGCCGGACGCCACGATGGTGCATCATTCCGGATCAATACAGTCCTTCAAGCAGCAAAAGGGTCGGTATCACTTCGCTTAGTGGCTTCTCCGTGTTTACGTGCGTGTGTGTGAGCGTGATGGTGGAGGCTACTTTTTAAAAAGTGACGCACCATGCTTTTTCCCTCTATGTGGCATCACCTTGCATTTTATTTTCATGGCCGTTCTCAAACGTGAAAAGATGGGGGCACTGGAATTGTGTGACCTTAAACGATGGCATGTGAATCAATACTTTACTAAGCTTTTCTTTAAACACTACTTTATTGGGAGTCCTGTGTCAGACTGTTTTTTTCAGTGCAGCGTTTGTGTGTGTGTGTGCCTGTATGTGTGCGTGTGTGTTTCAATGTAGAGCATCTCTCTGTGCTCTGTACATTGCCAACTGTCTCTGGTGCAGTACACACGCACACACACACACACACACACACACACACAAACTCACTGGGTATGCTTCATGTTGAGTTCCTTACTGCCTTCGTGCTTGTTCCACAAAATCTGCTGTTGTGAAACTCATCTTGAAGTGCAGCTCTTGAAGTATGCCATTAGGATTTATCACAACCAGAAAACTACAACGGTTACACCTTAACAATAAATGGCAGACATGACAAAATACTTTCCCAAATTTTTCTCCACTTTGTCCCAATCGGGGTCACCAGACCTCCATCACCTATCACTGGAGAACACATTCAGCTTTTAAGCATGTCTTATATGGGACCACAATCCATCACAGGACTGAGTAGGCCAGTCATGTCTGCATGTGTTGCCTGTCCCAGCTGGAATGCACTGGCAGGATTTGAACCTGGGTTGCTGCAGTAGTGGCCTAGAATATAAGAAATCTGTGCCTACCTAGTACCTCCTTGCCAAAGATGATGTGTGTATTTTTATACAGCTTCTCACTGGAACACTGGATCAATACAGCATAAGTAATTCCAGCCACATTACTATGATGGTAATACGAAACCACAACACAACACAAGCCTCCCTCTGAAATAGTAGAACCAGCTCTGAAATGATGAATTATACACATTTTTTGCCCAAAAGCAATCTTTTTAAAAACAAAACTCTTTTCTGATCGTACATTACAGGTTTGGTTGATAAAGATTAGGTTTACACCTGAGAGTATACACTCCAAACAGTATTTTCGTGTGTATGTAATATTTTGGCATTTTAAATAAGGACTTTTACTTTATTTACGTTAGAGTACAGCTAACAGTAACATAAGCCAGTAAGTCGCTTTGTTTGTAGCAGGGTTAGGTATGGATTTATATTTATTTGCACGCAGGCACAGAAGCTCCAGAACAGATCTTGGCACCCCTGACAGATTTATGAACTGAATCACCTGCCTTGTACAAAGCCCCATATCTACTGAGACTGAGGTGCAGAAAAACACTGACTCCTGCAACCTGTTTGTGGCAACTCTCTTCAACAATCTTGTGCATATACTGTGCCAACCTCTTCTTGTATTAGAAGTCAAACTGGATTGTCACTTTCCTACACACGCTAAAGGGCATCTTCACATTAGGGGCACTCTTTTAAAATGGCAGCTCTCAGTGGCCTGTGCAGTGAGGCTAATTGAATTTCTGTAAGTGAGGAAGGCAGCAATAGCAGGTCTCCGTTTGCTTTCACACTTCTATTTACAGTCAGCTCCAGAATCATTGGCACCCCTAGAAATTCTTACTAACAAAGGGAACTGAAAGGCATTCTGTTTATATACAGGTGTCCCTCTTTAATAATTATTCACCAACAAAGGTACATGAGAGGCTGCTTTCAGATTTATAGGAAGCACAAGGAGCCCAGGTTTTATCCACATTTAAATCATTCATTGTGAGCCCCGTGGGTGATGTTGGCACCACACAACGCACGTATTAACAATGTTAAATTGGGACTTACAGTGGTGTTTGAAAGTTTGTGAACCCTGTAGAATTTTCTATATTTCTGCATAAATATGACCTAAAACCCCAATCCAATATTACATATTAGTGAGTGGCAAAAGTATGTGAACCGTTGTTTTCAGTATCTGGTGTGACCCCCCTGTGCAGCAATAACTGTAACTAAACGTTTCCTGTAACTGTTGATCAGTCCTGCACACCGGCTTGGAGGAATTTTTAGAGCCCATTCCTCCGTACAGAACAGCTTCAACTCTGGGATGTTGGTGGGTTTCCTCACATTAGCTGCTCGCTTCAGGTCCTTCCACAACATTTCCATTGGATTAAGGTCAGGACTTTGACTTGGCCATTCCAAAACATTAACTTTTATCTTCTTTAAACCCATTCTTTGGTAGAACGACTTGTGTGCTTAGGGTCGTTGTCTTGCTGAAATGGCCCACCTTCTCTTGAGATTCAGTTCATGGACAGATGTCCTGACATTTTCCTTTAGAATTCTCTGATATCATTCAGAATTCATTGTTCCCATCAATGATGGCAAAGCTGTTCTGGCCCAGATGCAGCAAAAACAGGCCCAAACCTTGATACTATACCACCACCATGTTTCACAGATGGGATAAGGTTCATATGCTGGAATGCAGTGTTTTCCTTTCTCCAAACATAACCCTTTTCTCTTAGAACAGAAAGTTATATTTTGTTCTCATCCATCCACAAAACATTCTTCCAGTAGCCTTCTGGCTTGTCCACATGATCTTTAGCAAACTGCAGACGAGCAGCAATGTTATTTTTGGAGAGCAGTGGCTTTTTCCTTGCAACCCTGCCATGCACACCATTGTTGTTCAGTGTTCTTCTGGTGGTGGACTCATGAACATTAACATTAGCCAATGTGAGAGAGGCCTTCAGTTGCTTAGAAGTTATCCTGGGGTCCTTTGTGACCTCACCAACTATTACATGCCTTGTTCTTGGAGTGATCTTTGTTGGTCGACCACTCCTGGGGAGGGTAACAATGGTCTTGAATTTCCTCCATTTGTACACAATCTGTCTGACTGTGGATTGGTGGAGTGGTGGATTGGAGTCCAAACTCTTTAGAGATGGTTTTGTAACCTTTTCCAGCCTGATGAGAATCAACAACTTTTTTTTCTGAGGTTTTCAGAAATCTCCTTTGTTAGTGCCATGATACACTTCCACAAACGTGTGTTGTGAAGAGCAGACTTTGATAGATCCCTGTTCTTTAAATAAAACAGGGTGCCCACTCACACCTGATTGTCATCCCATTGATTGAAAACTGGGACTCTAATTTCACCTTCAAATTAATTCCTAATCCTAGAGGTTCACATACTTTTGCCACTCACTAAAAATTAGCATTGGATCATTTTCCTTAATAAATAAATGACCAAGTATAATATTTTTTTCTTATTTATTTAACTGGGTTCTCTTTATATATTTTTAGGACTTGTGTGAAAATCTGATGATGTTTTAGGTCATATTTATGCAGAAATATAGAAAATTCTACAGGGTTCACAAACTTACTATTATTTCCACATTACAAACTGAGTGTTTATTTACTTGCGAGTGGTGCGCTGTGGCACTGCTTTACTGAGGATTACATATTGATGTGACACAGAGGTCAAATTCCTTTAGACATTCATCAATGTGAGAAAGATTCTAGAATTAACAAATGAAATGAGACAAAAGTGCAAGGATGAGGTTGTAGGTATAAAAAATAGCTACATGCATGAAAATGTCTACATTCTTTGTTAGAGCAATAATTAAGAAGTAATAAAAGTTGTTAGGGGATGCAAGTGTATCTTGCTCCAGTCGACAATGGTTAGAGATGGCAAAAATGTCTTCAAGGAAGATGTAGGGTCAACAAACCTCCATGAATAGATGGCACCTCATTGCTGACAAACTATTTGGACAGTCAGAATACAGCACAAGGCGGCATGGTGGAATTTGCATGTTCTCCCTTTGTCTGCCTGGATTTCCTCTGGGCACTTTGGTTTGCTCCCACATTCCAAAGACATGTTATGTAAATTGGTATCTGTACAGCGTCCCTGTGTGTGTACGTACTCATGTGCTGTGCGATGGACTCGCACCCAGTCCAGGTGTGGTTCCCCCCTTACACCCTGTGCTGGGTTGGATTAAGTGGGTGTGGAAAGTGAGTGAATGTGTGAGAATAAAGCCTTTACTTTCATCTAACCACAAATTTAAGTGCTCACTAGTAACTGGGTTCTGTAGTCAGATGAGAGAAAAATAGGACTATTTTACCACAAACATTCAAGGTGGATTTGGCAAAAACAAAACAAAAAAACAGATTGTAGAGTTCAGAACTTAATTCCCAATGTTAATTAAGGTGGATGATCTGTAAAATTAGGCTGTTTTATCTCCAAAGCCCCTGGGAGTCTTATTACCACACATGGCATCCTGAACTCCATTCAGCACAAGGAGACTTTAAATGTAAATCTGGCTGCCTCTGGTAAGACGCTACAACTGGGTCACAGTGTTATATAGAACAAGACTGAGGGAGTATTGGTGATATTACAGATGATTATACAGTATGCTGTGTTGATTAAACCCCCTGGGACTTGCATGGCTGCTGTATAGAGTGTCTACTGAAGCAGCTGTTGGAAACATGAAATATTTAGTCCGTACAGGGTTAAGAATTTAACATAACATGTGACCTGTCCTATTAGAGTTTTTCTGAATTAAAAACATTATTTAATAAATGAGTATCCTTTTTAAGAAAAAAAAATACATTTTATTTAAAGTCAGCATTTTACTTGAGCAGTTCATCTGAATTCAGAATTCTGTTTGTCAGCAATATTTTATCTCTGCTCATATTAGAAATTTCATTTAAACTCTGCTGTTCATCTGTCCTTCATGTCTTCTTCAGTGTCTTTGATTGTCGGCTTTCACGGTTCTCATTTCCGTGCATTGTGGAAACATTGATTTCACTCTGACAACCCTCAATCAACCTTTCATTTGCTGGCTATGTAGGAGCATTAGCTAACATTAATCGTTCAGACAATAATGCTCTATGTTCATACATTTACCACCAAAAGCTGCTTTTACAATTGCAGAAACACTGGACTTCGTCATCTACAAAATTAGATTATTTTTATTCAAATAAATGTGTTCACATCTGTGTTCCTGTGTGGTCAAGTTTAAAGTACAGTGTGGGAATAAGTGTAGTTTTGCAGCTTTACATTTCATATCTGCAGGCATTTGATTTGTATTATACTGTATTTGTGTTGCCCTCTAGTGCTAAGTGAAAAGATAAAAGTTCAGACTGGCACTTTTACAGCACCATATGATTTTAGAGTTGATGCTTTGTCATCTCTAACCCTTCCTGGCCGCACGGACTGCTTCTTCGGTCAATGTCACAATGCATTTGGGACTCATTTTATTGTTTATTGATCAATACCAGTGGCAGATACAATATAGTATTTTTATCACCGCTCTGCACTCTACACTGCTCCTGCTGTCCCTTAACAGACCGTCTCCCATCACGTCTGTCCAGTATTGACAGGCGTGAGCAAGTGCCAGCCTAATTGCAGGGAGTGTCTGTGATCCATTGACCCTGTGGTCGATTATCTAGGGCCTTGCTGAGGAAAAGGTTTGAAATGCAGGCTGAGTAGAGCTTTGCTGAGGAGCTCCATCTCTCTTTGACAGCTGCTGCTTAATAGAGAGTAATATGCACCCTGATTATGTTTGTATAGACTGATGAAGGTCTAATAGGTGAAAGAACTCTGTTATTATTAAATAATCAAGTCCATGCTTACGGTGCACGGTGATGAAGGGCATTTTTGGTCTAGGTAGCATGAGGCTGTGGCAAGGTATTGGATGACTCAAAGGAGAGAAAACTGCAGCGAGGAGTGCTGGTGATGTTTTGCAAAGGAGGGGTTTGGTAACTAATGAGTTGTGAGCAGATGTTTGAGGCATCATTGTTCATACAGGGTTAAGCAATCAGTGCTCCCTGTCAAAGCAGGTGTCTGGAATGGATTGTTGGCCTACACGGTGTGTCTCCCAATCACAATTGACGTAATGACAGAGATGGTATGTTCACCTTTCTTTTCTTTGTGGTGGGATTTCAAATTTAAGATTTTTGTCAGTGTCATCTGTAGCAGAGTTACGTTCTGTTCATTTAATTGTGCGTATAATCATTCAACTGATCCACAGTGTTAAAGAAAATTGGATTTGACTTTTTTTTTTTTTTGCTTCTGGGCTTGCTGCAAAGTTTGCGTATATGTGTGAGAGAGAGAAGTGCTGCTAGTGAGTTGTGAAGAGCATGATGGATATGAGAGCAGAGGGAGAGAGAGAGAGAGAGAGAGAGAGGGGGGAGCTGGAGAAAGGGCCAGGATAAAATCTAGTTAGAGTACTGCATATAGTCATCCCAGCACTTTTGTCTCGGATGTCTTATCAAGATATAATAAAGCAGTCAGCCATGAGAGCTCATGCATGACCATATGTTGCATATTTTATAAAATGGAGACTAAAACTATTTGATTAAATACATCAGTGTTTAACACATAAATGTATTATTAATAACATTCGTAGTAAGTCTTCTGCATTGCCTTGTAGTACGGCACAAAAGTAAAAAAGTACCAAAATCTTGATTAGTTCTGTTTTGGCGACACTTTTAAGTCAACAAATATGTTTTTCTCGGCACACCAAATTTGCAAACAGTGAGCAACCACGTTGTTAGTGTACATTCCCCTTCTCACTTCTTAAGAAAAGATTTCATCTTAATTTCTTCTTAATCACAACATCTCATCTTGATTCTCCTTAAATTTGTCCACCTCTAGTCACCATTTGTCTACTGTTAATCTACCGAGTAACTCAAAACAGCCGCAAAACCTCTTATTTGTAATGCGCTGCAGCTGTCAAGTGTAAAGTTTTTACTGGTTTAAAGTCAGATGCAATAATACAGAATTCTGTTTTGGTGAGACGGCCATAGGAGTGCGTATAAGTTTTAAAATGGCTTTGAACGTGGCTCATCCAATCAGATCGTAGGACTGAACTATCCATTTTTAGATTAACCTTTAAAATTATCAGTAATTTTTTGTTGCTCAATGCATGTATTCATTCATTCACTTTCTTATCCGCTTAATCCTGGACATGGTCGTGGGACAGCCGGTGCTTAGCCGGCAGCACGTGGCGCAAGGCAGGAATAACCCTATACAGGGCACCAATCCATCGTAGGGCACATACACTCACACAGTCAAACACACACTCACTCACTAGGGACACTTTAGAGCAATCAGTTAACCTAAAGCATGTCTTTGAACTGTGGGAGGAAACCGGATCACCCATGCAGACAAGGGAAGGACATGCAGACTCCACCTGGGATCAAAACCTAGGACCTTCTCGCTGTGAGTGGACAGTGCTACCCACCGAGCCACCGTGTCATTCTGTTGCTTAATTTAAAACGTGATAATGAAATTTAAATGCATCACCTTTCTGTTAAATATATTTTTCAGCTTATTATGCTCATACATTGCAAGATATGAACCACATGAAACATTAATAGCATTATTTTGAACGAGTATATTGTGTAACTGGGGTGTTTTGGAAAGAAATAATTAATTAACTGCAAATACATCATTACATATCGGTTAGGGGTAAGACCATGAAATGCATTCATATCCCCTGATAATTGGTCTGAAGCCTGATAGACAGCTGAGGGAGGACGACGGAATTGAATAGGTCACACTCAGCAGCCGTGCTGCATGAACACCTGCCCCCCAAATCTGAAAATGTTGTACAGTCCCAAACATCAACATTATCAAACATATGCCATTAAAACAACAGCATAGCAGAATATCATGTAGGATGAAGATGTAGGTTTGAACCATTTACTCTGCTGACTAATGGGGTTTCTAGATTGAACAAGAAGAAATTATTTTTGGTTTGCAGAGGATGACTTGATACCTTTGAGATAGTAGCTGTGATTTTTTTTTTCCCTTTCTCCAGTGTGTGTGTGGGACTGTGGTAGCCTAGTGGGTAAGGTACTGGACTATGGACCAAAAGT
Source organism: Ancistrus triradiatus (assembly GCA_025084515.1). Taxonomy (NCBI): domain Eukaryota; kingdom Metazoa; phylum Chordata; class Actinopteri; order Siluriformes; family Loricariidae; genus Ancistrus; species Ancistrus triradiatus. Next base: position 10,345 of record JAJAGP010003966.1, on the reverse strand, counting down.
CCAGGGTTCAAATCCCACCTCTGCCAAGCTGCCACTGTTGGGTCCTTGAGCAAGGCCATTAACCCACAATTGCTTGGATTGTAAGACTATCAATTGTAAGTCACTCTGGATAAGGGCGTCTGCTAAATGCTGTAAATGTAAATGTAAAAAATGTGTGTGTGTGTGTGTCTTTAGGTGATCTCCTAATCAGTACCTTATTAAGTAGAATGTGGTGTGTCTGTGTTGGATTTTGTCAGATACAGGAATGCGATTGCTGCCATACATGCAGTTTAGTTGATATATATGTATATATGTGTGTGTGTGTGTGTGTGTGTGTGTGTGTGTGTGTGTGTGTGTGTGTGTGTGTGTGTGTGTGTGAGAGAGAGAGAGAGAGAGAGAGAGAGAGAGACTCACCACCTGTCTCCTTACATAACCTACAGATGGGGGGATAGACTGTGATCAGTGTGAAGATGATTGAATAGGAAAAAAGAGAGAGGGCACTTATACTGGATTTATTTAAAGCTGGCTCTTGGGGTACGAGAGAGATGATTGCTATGAGTGTGAAACTGTTTGATTGGTATGGTAAGCACGTGACTTTACGCTGCTTCTATCATGCCTGTGGAAAAAGATGTGTGATTCGCTCATATTTGTCAGGAATCTTCATAATGATTGAAACAGTCTTTGACAGCAAGACAATTGTTAACAGTAATATTAATTTGTGATCTATTTCCTACTGAGGCAATTTTCAACTCCTGCAGAACACATCTACTTTATAACTGCTTACTGGACAGCTCATTCCAGCAAATGGTTATCACCATTACTGATATAACAGTCCTCTTGGAAGACTTTCAACAAGATCTTAAAACAGAGCTGTGGAGACTCGCTTCCAGTCAGGCACTGATTTTGGCTGATAAGGTTGGGCTTAGTGTTCCAAATCATGAAGAAAATGGAGTTTAAGGTTCGTAATCTAATTTATTCACTGGAAGTAAAACCAGAAAAATGCAGTTTTCGGAACACTTTAAAAAAAGCTTGGCATTGTGCATGGTGATCCTGTGCCTGTCTAACCATGGAAACCCAGACCTGAAGGCACTCCCATAGGCACTTTAGAAGTTAATGAGTGTTACAACCAAGGAACAGAGGTGGACAGAGTAGAAAAATTTTTTACTCAAGTAAAAGTACTGCTACTTTAAAAAAGTAAAAATACTCATCCAATTACTAGAGTATTAAAGTTTGTGTAAAGTGTATATATATATATATATATATATATATATATATTATATAATATATATATATATATATATATATATATATATATATATATAGCTGGTGGCACAGGCACACGGCCAGGAACAGCCACAATGTGACAGTGCTACCCACTGAGCTACAGTATTCATTCACCTTTAAAAGCTGATACTAAATACTTAATGTTGTCTCAGTATTTAGTCCTCATATTACTTTAATGAGTCCTCATTTAAAAGAAGTAATATAAAGGAAAATGTTTTATGTTTTTATATTTGCGCTGTATTAGAACCATCTCTAAAGAGTGTTGGACTCCATCAAATCCACAGTCAGACAGATTGTGTACAAATGCAGGAAATTCAAGACCAATGTTCAATGTTCAGTGTTAATGTTCAATGTCATGCAACAGTGTCCTGTATGCATGGGCAGGGGTTTTGCAAGGAGGAGAAAGCCACCTGCTCTCCAAAAAGAACATTGCTGCTCGTCTGCAGTTTGCTAAAGATCACGTGGACAAGCCAGAAGGCTATTGGAAGAATGTTTTGTGGATGGATGAGACCAAAAATAGAACTTTTATGGTTTAACAGAAAAGCGGTTATTGGGATTGAACGTAGTTATTAGGAGATAATGGCTAAACTTGTAAAGTTTGTTTGAGACAATGCTCCATTGTAAAAGCGGCTATATAAATAAAATCTGACTTGACTTGAACGTTATGTTTGGAGAAAGGAAAACACTGCATTCCAGCATAAGAACCTTATGCCATCTTGGTGAAACATGGTGGTGGGTAGTATCAGTGGTTTGGGCTTGTTTTGCTTGCATCTGGGCGCAGACGGCTTGCCACATTGAGGGAACAATGCATTCCTGAATTATATCAGAGAATTGCTAAAGGGAAAAGTCAGGGACATCTGTCCAGAACCTGAATCTCAAGAGAAGGTGGGTCAATGCAGCAAGACAACGCCCCTATATCACACAAGTTGTTCTACCAAAGAATGGTTAAAGAAGAATAAAGTAAATTTTTTAGAATGGCCATGTCAACAAGTCCTGACCTTAATCCAATGGAAAGTTTGTGGACACGGACCTGAAGGCCGAGCAGCTAATGTGAGGAAACCCACCCAACATCCCAGAAGATGAAGCTGTTCTGTACGGGGGAATGGCTTCCTCCAAGCCCGGTGCTGCAGGACTGATCAAACAGTTACAGGAAACGTTAGTTGCAGTTATGCTGCACAGGGGGGGTCACACCAGATTACTGAAAGCAAAGGTTCACAACTTTTGCCACTCACTAATATGTAATATTGAATCATTTTCCTCAATAAATAAATGACCAAGTATAATATTTTTGTCTCATTTGTTTAACTGGGTTCTCTTTATCTACTTTTAGGACTGATGTGAAAATCTGATGATGTTTTAGGTCATATTTATGCAGAAATATAGCAAATTCTAAAGGGTTCACAAACTTTCAAGCACCACTGTATATACAGTAACTGTTAGAAACGGATATGGACAAAAGGCACAGCCCATTGATTTAGACTTGTGTCCACATACATGTGGTCATGTTGGATATATAAACTGTGAATGTCTATTCTTACTGTGGCAGCAGCTCAAACTTAAAAAAATAGTCAATGGTTAATTTTATTTCACTGGCTTTCAGTGAAATAAAACTAATTTATCAATCATTATGTTTTGTATTGGCCTCGATAAGCAGGAACAATATAATGAAAAACAATAGTAGACAAACTCTGAATCCCTACAGTTTTTTTCTGCTTGTTCAATTTACTGGCTCTACAGAATATCTTGTTTGCTTGATTTGTTCGTCGTCAAAAGCAATCAGAGCTCCAAGGAAATTGGGGAGAGATAAAAACCGATGATGACGATAAAGAACAAGTGGTATGGAGGGTAATAAGTAGGATATGGGAAAATTGAATGGATGGGAAGGGGTAGAGGAAGGAGGGAGTATGAACATAAAATAGTCAGGAAGAATTTGTGAACTGATAAATGATAGAAGAAGGGCCTGTGTAAAGACTCCATTGCGGGAGAACGGAAACAGATCTTTTATTCCAAGCCACTGATGTACCAGTGTGTCATTGGTAGACAAGGGCAGTCATGATTATCTCTGGTGGGGGCAAAGTGCCATCTGCCATGGTGACGTGCACTATCACAGGTTGGCATGCAACACACGACTGACAGTCATTAGTCGAAAACTTTTTGGTTACTTTAGTAATGTAGGTGAAAACAGTACACCAAAAAACATAAATTGGTCCCTTTGCAGATGTGTTCAAATATCCTGCCATCACTCTGAGGATAATTTTTAAAAGATATATTCTAAAAAAAAAAAAACAATATTTTTGACTGTCAGTACTGTAAAAGTCTTACATTTATGGCATTGCTGCCTGTAGCAAATATTTCATGGCTTTATCTGTTCAAAAGTGCATAAAACAAACAAAGAAATCAAGAAATGTTTGAGAAGCAGGAGAGAAAGAATGAGGGGGACAGATACGCATAATTAGCACTTTGTGTAGTAATTACTCCAGTCTTGCTGTGCTTCTCATCTACAGCTTTTTATTCCCCTAAAGCAAACTCTCCAGATAAAAAGACTTCCTTGGAGTTACGCTGGAAATTGGTTTTGTGTTTTCTTTACTTTTGTTTTGTTTACTTTTTCTACAGCTGTGTCATTGCAGTGTTGTAGCCCAGGTACTTATCTTGAAATTAAAGTTAAGTTGAGGTCAATTCACTCTCACATTCAATTATAGTGAAAAGTCCCCGAGCTGCTGCTCTGAGTACTGAACTGAGGAGTACTGATGTTGAGGTACCTCTGGCAATGGTTGTAATAATGTAATGTAAGTAAAGGTGGCATTAGATTACCTAAAGAGAACATTGTACTCTCTGTAATTATAAAATCAGCAGTATAAACATTAAAGGATGATGTACTTAAGCAAAACACTAACAGAACAGTAGCCTTGCTTGTTTCATAATATTGCTAAATGTTAACTGAGTAACTGTGCTATTTTAATGTTGCACTAAGCTCTTTCATTAGTAAATACAATCATGTCCACATGTTCCCATGTGAGGTTAAACATTATAACCTTTACGTGCAAACCTACATGCTGTGTTGTACATACTCAGTCAAGAGCATTACTTCAAACTGACATAGTACAGGGTGTAGCAAACCTCAGACTACACTTTAAATTGATTAATTTTAATGAATAATGGGGCACCACCGGATCGTTGTGGACTGGTAGATCCGGAAACCAGTTGAAAAGAGAAAAGAGAAATTGATCAGTCTAGGTCTGAATAGTGAATTCAAAGTTATGTTTCTCGATCTTTGTTGAATGAAACTCTCTCACACCAAGTGGTAAATTCAAAAGGTTTACAAACAAGTTTATTCATTGCAAAACAAGGCAATACCAACAGACTATCTGATGTAATAACGAGTGTATCACAGAGTTAAAATCATAAAATGACGGTGAACATGTATATATCACAGTATGGGAAACGGGGAATAATGGCAAGCGTGCATATCACAGTAATTAAAAATCAGAAACCAAGATGACTCTATGTAACTTATCGGTCGTGCAATAATTACCAACGTTGCAATGTTACTGGTAACCCTAATTACGTTGAACATGAATAGTATGGTAGAAGCTACTTAGGCGTGGATAAGTCTATGTTGGAGCGTGGTTTAAGATCAAACGCAAGGTTCGAGAATCAGGGACCCAGAAAAGCCATAAACGGTACTCGCCTGGAAGGTCACTTGAGTGGTTCGGGGCATTCAACCCTGGCCTGGCCGTCCAAAGGCACAATTTTGGGGAGCATTGGCGTCCGTCTTTCGATGCCCACCGTCACTCGGAAAAGGCCTCTCAGCGGCTTGGCCCTGGGGTTTCTTGCAGATGGCCTCCGCATAACCACGTGACTTGAGATGGCGTCCTTCCCAGTTTAGGCTGCGGGCTTCACGATTACTCGACGTTTTGCGTGCGTACAACTCAGAATTTATCTTGGCCACAGATAAAGGTGGAGTTGACGCGTTTCTAGCACCACGAGCTTCAACAGACTTTAAAACTTAGAATCTACGATGTGGTCGAGAGGGAAGGAGATCTTGGCTGGCTGGTCTTTCAACTATCTTTTAATTCGGCAATACCGAACTACTTAAGACTGCTGGACACAGGAAACTTAACGTAAAATAAACGCGAAAACTTGAGCAAAACGAATAACAAAAGGCTGAAAGAAAAAAGACTGCAACTTTAAAAGACAAAAAAAAAAACTTGAAGAACAAAGAGAACAAAACAAACACACGAGACTTGAAGCTAGCTTACCACGCAGTCGGGCCGCGTTGCTTTTGAATGTTCCGAATCGTAAGCGGCTGGAGGCGGGTGCACAAGGAGTTGCCCTGACTTAGCCAATGAGAAGCTGACACATCAGTAAATCCCTCCTATCGTGGTTGTGTCTTATTTCACCATATGAGCCACAGACGTTCTAACTTGGATTAATATATTCCTACATATCTAAAGTGATTAAAAGTATCACACAATAATCAAAAATCCTCAAAGTTACAAGTTTAGATGCAGACTTCGTTGTAAGGTTCAGATGATCAAAGGCACCTTGAATGGATAACCTAGAACATTGTTAAATCATTTTATCTACAGCACATACATTTGCTATTCCTTAAACAAATAATAATACGATCGATACAAGATGTAGGAAACAGTACATTCTAAATAACAACTTCATTTCTGTTCTTTTATAAGTATGGACAAGTATTAAACCCGAGCGATCGATACGTAGATAAGCAACTGTTATTTCTAATCATAATCATTAGTATAGCACAACTGGACCATATTACGTATAAAAATGATCATTATACTAAACATTAACCAAAGAGATGAAAATACATGACAAATCAGTAACATGCATATACATACGATTATATATGTGGATATGAAAAATATCCCTGATCCATCCTTTGTATGGAATAGTGAAGTACATATAGGGGTGTTTAGACTTATTATGAAGCAAATATCATTGTTATCTAATTAGAAGGTTCCGGTGAAGATAATCTGTTCCCAGCAAAAGTTCCATTATTAAAGTTTGGCTCTTAAAAGGAAGGCGATAGTTTCTTGGTGTCGTAAATCCAGGGGTGTCTTTCTGGCACCAGGCCGACTGCGAAAAGGGTCGAAAAAGGGTCGTAAAAGTAACCGAGGTGGATGCATGTTTGCTTTCCTTTGGAGAAATTGGGGCAGATCTCTCTTGGGAAGGGTTGAGTCCATGGTGGACCTGTCAGAAATCCTTTTAAAACTACACATTGGTTTATTTTATGATGGCAAGAGGCACAGGTTATCTGGGCTTGGCCATGTCCTAAGTTTCTTCTGTTGTTTTGAGAAAAAAAGTTGTTTATCTGGTCATTAATCTGTGCAGAGTCTTGTCCAGATGTTGGGCCTTCTTTGCATTCCAAGGAGTAACAAATTTTATGGCTTGACCACCGTTGAACAGAGGGTATAGAGGGTTGGGGGACTTTAATCCAGCTATTAACGCTACAAGGGTACAGGAAGTACTTCATTGTGTTCCGATTTGCTTATATCTGAACTAAAAAATACCCCCTCTCATTCCTAGTATTTAATACAGTGGGGCCAAAAAGTCAGCCACTGATTGTGCAAGTTCTCCTACTTAGAAAGATGAGAGAGGTCTGTAATTTTCATCATAGGTACACTTCAACTATGAGAGACAAAATGAGAAAAAAATATCCAGGAAATCACATTGTAGGATTTTTTAAGAATTTAATTGTAAATTATGGTGGAAAATAAGTATTTGGTTACCCACAAACAAGTAAGATTTCTGGCTCTCACAGACCTGTAACGTCTTCTTTGAGAAGCTCTTCTGTCCTCCAATCGTTACCTGTATTAATGGCACCTGTTTGACCTCGTTATCTGTATAAAAGACACCTGTCCACAGCCTCAAACAGTCAGACTCCAAACTCAACCATGGCCAAGACCAAAGAGCTGTCGAAGGACAGCAGGAAGAAAATTGTAGACCTGCACCAGGCTGGGAAGAGTGAATCTACAATAGGTAAGCAGGTTGGTGTGAATAAATCAACTGTGGGAGCAATTGTAAGACATACAAGACCATTGATAATCTCCGTCGATCTGGGTCCCCATTCAAGATCTCATCCCGTGGGGTCAAAATGATCATAAGAACGGTGAGCAAAAATCTCAGAACTACACGGAGGGACCTGATGAATGACCCGCAGAGAGCTCGGACCAAAGTAACAAAAGGCTACCATCAGTAACACACTATGTCGAGAGGGACTCAGATCCTGCAGTGCCAGGCGTGCCCCCTGCTTAAGCCAGTACATGTCCGGGCCCGTCTGAAGTTTGCCAGAGAGGCATATGGGATGATCCAGAAGAGGATTGGAAGAATATCATGTGGTCAGATGAAACCAAAATAGAACTTTTTGGTAAAAACTCAACTCTTGTGTTTGGAGGAAGAAAAAATGCTGAGTTGCATCCCAAGAACACCATACCTACTGTGAAGCATGGAGGTGGAAACATCATGCTTTTGGGGCTGTTTTGTCTGTAAAGAGGACAGGAACTAAAGAGGACAGGACGACTGAATCCGTGTTAAGGGAAGAATGAACGGGGCCATGTATGGTGAGATTTTAAGCCAAAACCTCCTTCCATCAGTGAGAGCATTGAAGATGGAACGTGCTGGCTCTTCCAGCATGACAATGATTTCCAAACCACCACCGCTCGGGCAACGAAGGAGTGGCTCCGTAAAAAAGCATTTCAAGGTTCTGGGGGGGGCCTAGCCAGTCTCCAGACCTCAACCGCATAGAAATTTGGTGACGGTAGTTGAAAGTCCATGTTGCCCAGTGACAGCCCTAAAACATCACTGCTCTAGAGGAGATCTGCATGGAGGGTGGGATGGGCCAAAATACCAGCTACAGTGTTTGCCAACCTGGTGAAGACTTACAGGAAACATTTGACCTCTGTCATTGCCAACAAAGGTTATGTTACAAAGTATTGAGTTGAACCAAATTTATTGACCAAATACTTATTTTCCACCACAATTTACAATTAAATTCTTTAAAAATCCTACAATGTGATTGTCTCTCACAGTTGAAGTGTGCCTATGAAGAAAATTACAGACCTCTCTCATCTTTCTAAGTAGGAGAACTTGCACAATCAGTGGCTGACTAAATACTTTTTCGCTCCACTGTAACTGATTCATGAATCGGAGAGAATGCAACTCCAAGTCAGTCATAGATAGTGAATCAACTTACAAACCATGAAACTAATGATTTAACTCAAACCAATTCCAGAAACTGAGAAGTAAGATACCAGAAAGAATAGTCATATGTGCATTTTAATATTTGGTCACCTAAGGATTCCACAAGTGAAACCTAACCCTAGTTTGGCAGTTATACCGGTTTTCTCAGGATTTCTCAGGCTCAGGTGAAAGCGTGCCCTGGACAAGTCCAGATGGTCCATTTCAGATTATAGTATAGATTCTAAATCTAATGCATTAGAAATATCTTTCCCTGTCTCTGCCTCTCTATGCGACCTATAAAACATTTCTGTTAGTGGGACAAGTCTTTATAATGCTCCTGAGTGCTGGTGTGGCTAAAGGAAAGTGCATAAATAATGCATGGTCTGTAGAGGGAACAAGGTGCGGTTGTGGTGGAGGAACCAACTGACCTAAATTTCATTCACTTTCACACTGTATCCTCAAGGAATCAATGTTCCAAAGTACACTCCCTGTAACCACTGTGTTGCTGACATGCAGTTTAGGATTTTGTGCCTTAGTATTACATGTAGTTTAGGTGGAGCTTTTTGGCTTTTGGTAACAGATTCTTGGCCAAAAGGCTCACCTACTGACATGGCCTGCTGGTCCTACTCAAAGGAAACTAATGCAAATGCAAAAACAGGGATCATGACTATTGGAGAGGTTCAATCATGGGTTCTCATTAGTCTGGAGTTCTACAGTACCTGATTTTTCACAACAGGTTTGTGGGAGAGTATCATGGCATTCGATTTCTGAGAACCTCAGAAACGGAGTTGTTGATGCTCATCAAAGTTGTTGATGCTCAAAGGTTTACAACACCATCTCTAAAGAGTATGGTTTTCACCAATGCACAGTGACAAGGAGGAAATTCAAATATTGAGATGTGACCAAAGTAGAATTTTTGGGTTAAATAAGAAGTATTATGTCTGGAGATTGGAAAACACTGTATTCCATCATAAAAAACATACAGTGGTGCTTGAAAGTTTGTGAACCCTTTAGAATTTTCTATGTTTCTGCATAAATATGATATAAACAAATATGACCATGAGTCCATCATCAGAAGAACACTGAACAACAATGGTGTGCATCGCAGGGTTGCAAGAAGAAAGCCTCTGCTCTCCAAAAAGAACATTGCTGCTCGTCTGCAGTTTGCTAAAGATCATGTGGACAAGCAAGAAGGCTATTGGAAGAATGTTTTGTGGATGGATGAGACCAAAATAGAACGTTTTGGTTTAAAAGAAAAGCGTTATGTTTGGAAAACACTGCATCCCAGCACAAGAACCTTATCCCATCTGTGAAACATGGTGGTGGTAGTATCATGGTTTGTGCCTGTTTTACTGCATCTGGGCCAGGACAGCTTGCCATCGTTGATGGAACAATGAATTCTGAATGAATCCCGGTTCTTTAAATAAAACAGGGTGCCCACTCACACCCATGTGTCATCCCATTGATTGAAAACACCTGCCTCGAATTTCACCTTCAAATTAGCTGCTAATCCTACAGGTTCACATACTTTTGCCACTGATCAATATGTAATATTGGATCATTTTCCTCAATAAATAATTGTCCAAGTATAATATTTTTGTCTCATTTGTTTAACTGAGTACTCTTTACTTTTAAGAAATATGATGATGTTTTAGGTCATATTTATGCAGAAATATAGAAAATTCTAAAGGGTTCACAAACTTTCAAGCACCACTGTAGGTCACATATTTTTACCACTCAGAGATGTATACTATTGTCTTTCTCAATAAATAAGTGGCAAAGTAGCGTAAATTTTGTAACTGTGAGGTGTTGGATGTGTGTCATTACAAAGAAATCATGGTGGATGAATAGCAGATAATACAATTTTTCATTCATG
>JAJAGP010003965.1:0-60265 GCA_025084515.1 Ancistrus triradiatus | reverse complement strand
TGCTGGGTTTGCATATTCCGACACTTTGCCTTTGACTGCCTAATGTATTCATTTTGACAATATTTTTCATTAAAACTTCTATAAAAAACTATATAGAATTACTACTCTGAAAAACATTAATAGTTAACATGAAATGCTGATACTCTTATTCATATTCAGAGGAATCTGCACGTTGTCTGTTCCAAAAATGACAATAGTACAATTTATTTATCTTATCACAAGCAGATATTGATTTTACCTCAGCCTCCTTTAACCAGCAGCCAGATCCATCTCTCTTTATTGCATATGAACGTGTTTGTTTAGCATCTCTACACCAGAATGTGACTGCATTGTTCTTGCAGACTGATGTGCTGGCCACAATTGCCTGTCCTTTTGTGCACTGAGTATAGCCACACAATGACCTGTTATTTAAAGATAATAGCTGAAAGTAAGTTCTCCTCAGGCAAAGAAGAGACTGATATTACAGTTGGAGCCGTGGAAGAGCCGTTCATTCTGCTGTCTTATTATAGCTTCTGTAATTTTCCTTTCTCAGCAGAAGAAAGCATGTGTAACTGCAGTGTTTGTCTGGGTTCTATAATAGAAGCTTTTCTAAGGGATGAATTCTAAGTGCTGCAATTGTGACTATCATCCCTGAATATTTTGTACCAGCAAAGAGGTTGGTCATCTCCAATATCCTCCAACACAATTCAATTCATTAAATCATTTAATAAACAATTAAAGGAAACAACAACAACTGATTGTCTGTTTAAATATTGGTGTCATAGACAGGGTTGCCTAATTTAAGCAAATGACTTATTTAATTCCCCTCCAACCCTATTTTAACCCGTCTTATTCTAGTCAGTGGTTGGAGGCAGAATTGCACCCTGTCCAAACTCTTTAGAGATGGTTTTGAAACCTTTTCCAGCCTGATGAGCATCAACAACTCTTTTTCTGAGCTCCTCAGAAATCTCCTGTTTCCGTGCCATGATACACTTCCACAAATGTGTGTTGTGAAGAGCAGACTTTGATAGATCCCTGTTTTTTAAATAAAACAGGGTGCCCACTCACACCTGATTGGCATCCCATTGAATTAACTGCTAATCCTAGGGGTTCACATACTTTTGCCACTCACTAATATGTAACATTGGATCATTTTCTTCAATAAATAAATGACCAAGTATGAATATTTTTGTCTCATTTGTTTAACTGGGTTCTCTTTATCTACTTTTAGGACTGGTGTGAAAACCTGACGATGTTGTAGGTCATACTGTATGACCTCTTCAAGTCTAATAAAGTTTTATCTAATTACTAAAAACATTGTTATTGTTCAATATTGTATTCTAACATGTCAGTCAATGATAAGTGTGATTTTACAAACATAGCCTAGCAACAATGCTAGCCATAACAAAGCACTAACGTTACAATTATACATGGAAAAGACTACTGAAATAAATTATAATGATTTTACAAAATCTGTTACCTTTCAGATTATTTGTTTCTATTTAAATTTGGATGATGAAGCTATTAATGACCAGCCTGACAAGGATTTGGATGCTCTGGAAAGGCAGAGAAACAATCAGTATCAGTGCAGTAAATCAAACTTCCCGGGCTCTTAATGGATTCACATCTCAACTGAAGAGCAACAACACTGTCTTCAGTTTCAACAATGTCATTCTTGCAAAGGGAAAGTTATACCCCATTAGCAGCTTTGTTGGTTCTATCACCTCCGTTCTTTAATTTCTTCACAACACTCACAAAGACGTTGTTTGCTGGAGTTAAACTCTGCAACTTTCATTAAATACCATCCACAGCTGAACAAAGGTTCATTCATGCACCTGGTAGGTCCAGCTGTTAAACCCAATGAAGCTGCTGATGCTGTGTAACTCTCACTGTACATTTCTGACTGATAATATTAACGTTTATAGCTTCATCTTCCAAATTTATAATCACTAATCAAGTAACAGAAATTCTAATGGGATCCTAGACTTTAATTAACACCGGGATCTCACTCTAATTTTCTTCTGTTGGCAGAATAGTGTCTTAGCGCTGAATGCAAATAAACTTTCTTTTTAATATATTAAAACATCCATATATTCGTGTTTATTGTCTGTATAATAAACTGTTATTGGGAAATTATGTTCCTCGACTATTATGATTGAAGGACATGATGTTTTATCAATGGGATTCTGATAGAATGGAACTATTTTACCTCACGGAATGTTTAGCTTGAAGTCTAACAACACAGAGATATATAGGATATACAGTATAGGTTTGTGCTATAACCCTAGATATTGGCACTGGCAATTAATTGTAAGTTATTGTAATTGCTTTCACATATACTGAGATTATGGCTACAAATGACTTTATTTGCACAGATGTACTGTATTTCATACAGTTACGTAGCAACATAGTATTTAATCCATAACAGCTACAGGTAGGTTCATTTTTTAGTCAATAAACACTTATGTTTTTGCTGTTTAACCTTTTCAACTGAGCCCATCGAGAGTGAAGCGATCTCGAGTGTAGATGGTGCCCTTCAGAAAACAAACGGCCCTGTCTGCAGCCAAGTGTGAACGTCTTGAGGTGCCTTTTTATAGCACACTTTCATATCATACAGTGAATAGCTGACCCCATTTGCCGTCAACTATCCCTCCCGCCATATAGCAGAGCGGATTATTGTACAATTTAAAGAGCTCTGCTGCAGCAGCCAATGTCAGATAAGAGAAAAATGCCCCTCCTGGAAAAGCCGACTTGAGAAGGACACACCGTTCCTGTTGCGTGTCACCTTTCGATTGAAAAGAGCAACCAGGATAAGTCCCCTACCTGCACCAGTTCCTTCAGTGTCAGCAAGTAATTACCCAGTGTCCTGTAGCACTCCTTGTTATGTAATAAGGTGCTGGTTTGGTCATATTAGTCTAGATCTGGACAGAGCAACTGCTGTGCCAAGAATAATGAAACCACAGCATTAATCAACTCAGCAGAAGAGGCATCAATCCTCCAAGGAGAACTGCCATGGTACAGAAGAAAGTAGAGTTGAAAAATTACCTCTGTCCATCACTGTCTTAGTCCAAGCCATGTTGTATTTGCATTTTAGTCTAGTGAATATTTGAGTGTGAAACAAGGCTCTGGTGAAGTTCTCAGATATAGTGGAGGCCGGAAGTCTGAGGCCGCTAGCGAAAGGGTTTCTATTTTGCATTTCTCTTAAATTCAATACAACTTTGAGATGACAGTGTGTTTTCAAGCTGGCATAAAATTCACAAGTGCAAAATCTGATGGTCTATGTTCTCTCACATTATTCCAAAGAGCATATTCAGTAATTCCTGGATTCTTCTTTCTCTACAGTGCTGTGCAAAAGTCTTAGGCCACCATTAGATTTAATGGTAAAATGACCATACATTTCAATAATTACATTGTCAATAATTAGATCCAAACATTTCAATCTTGGATACGTCACTCCATAATACTCTTTTACACTGATCTTCATTCCAGTCTTTGTGAGCTTTAGCAATATCTTAGTCTTTTCACTCCTTTCTCCTTCCAAAAAGGTGTTTTTGGCTGCTACCCTTCCAAAAAGACCATTCCTGATCAAGCTTCTTCGACTGTATTAAGATAGACTTGGCATCCCGATGAAACTGTCAGATGTTGTGTCTAAATAATTGCCTCTGAAGCCTGTAGCTCTTTTTTTCTGATTTTCATCAGTTGTTTGTGTAATACAGAGAGTGAGAAACAATTATACTCTATAAGGTCAGCATACCTTTGGTAAAGCAATGGTATCCAATCTAATGGTGGCCTAAGACTTTTGCACCGTACTGTATATCCCCATTAATGCTCAGTGGGAATTAGGTAAGGAGAATGCAGAGGAAGGTCCATGACAGTTATCACTCACTGATCATCCTTGATCTTCAAATAGCTGTTGCAAAGCTTTGAGGTGTGTCTTGGGTCACGATTCTGCTGCAGACAGGAATTCTCTCCACAAAGAAATCCAAAAAAAGGCAGTTTCACTAGTGCTCCAGGCCTTTTGGCGCCCCTGCATTTCAAATGTGTCTTGTCAAATCCACCTATATAATTCAGGACATTGAGTGCATTGCCCTTCGCACAGAGCTATGAACAGACCAATGACCAAATCCACAGGCGTCTGCTTTATAAGATATTGAAAATATTTATGTTCTTTCAGAATGCACCAAGTGTACCGGGGGCACATCAATAACACATACTGGTCCCAAAGGACTTATGAACAATGGACTATATAACAATGGACAAAACCATTGGGCAACATAAGGGAAATTACTTAGCAGCAGAGCAGAAGATGCATACCATTACAGTCACACAAAATGATGACAATTTGGGTTTTACCATGCTGTATAATTATATTTCTAAACATTTCATGCAATATGCTGTGAAGGCTTATTCCTACATAAAATTTATATTTTGCCTTAAACACTTATGCTTCAGTTTTCATACTCCACCATGCACTGCAGAGGTAGGAGCTACATAGAATAACCATTTTGGAATTTTTCCCATACCACAATTACTCCCTATCAACAGCCAGTAATTAAAGCCATTTTGATGACAACAATACCTATCATTTTCGAGACTTTAGTGCATTAGTGATTAACCACACTGTTTGAATTCATTTCCAGAGCAAAGCTTTGAAAAGGCTTATGTTGGGTTCTTTCTGGTTTTGCACAGGTTAGGTACAAAAAATAGGCCTACAGTTCAGTGATAGACACTTTATTTTGCCTTAGTGATAGTGTGTAAAAACCAGATGTCTCTTTATTGATCAAGTTGTCGTTTCAGGGCGGCCACATGGACTGAGGGAGCCCACAGCTGTTAAGGTACTGGACTATTGACATAAAGTTTTGAGGGTTCAAGTCTATTGTTACAAGCTTACCACGGTTGGGAACATTAAAGCAAGGCACTTAACCCTTAACGATTGGATTTCACCTTTATAATTGATGAGGCCATCTGTGACAAATGCCTAAATGAATCAAGACCAAGATCAACAGTGGGCATTTCCAGCTGTGTGAGCAAATGCAGAAAAAGGTCCCATTTCAGTTCAGATGTTGAATTTTAGGACACTAGGGGATCAACGTTTAGGTGTGAGTGGGCAACCTGTTTTATTTAAAGTCGCTCCATCACAAACACATGTGTGTGGGAAGGTATAATGGCCGAACAAAGGAGATTTCTGAGGACCTCGGAAAAGGGTTCTGATGCTCATCAGGCGGTGGAAAATCATCTCTAAAGAGTTTGGGCTCCACCAAGGCCAAAGTTAGACAGATTGTGTACACATGGACGAAATTCAAAACCATTGTTCCCTCCCCAAGAGTGGTCAACCAAACAACGATCACTCCAAGAGCAAGGTGCGTAATAGGTGGTGAGGTTCCAAAAGGAGCCCAGGGTAACTTCGAAGCAAACAGACGGCTCTCTCACATTGGCTAAGTTAATGTTCATGAGTCCACCTCAGAAGACCACTGAAACAAACATGTTTTGTGCATGGACAGGGTTGCGTGGTGGAGAAAGCCTCTGTCTCAACAGAACATTGATGCTCGTCTGCAGTTGCTAAAGATCACGTGGACAAGCGAGGCTATTGGAAGAATGTTTGTGGAGATGAGACCAAATAGAACTTTTTGGTATAAAAAATGTTGGAGAAAGGAAAATACTGAATTTCCAGCATAAGAACCCTATCCCATCTGTGAAACTCTGGTGGTGGTAGTCTCTGGTTGGGGCCTGTTTTGTCTGCATCTGGGCCACAGGACGGTTTCCATCATTGATGGAACAATGAATTCTAAAATATTTCAAGAGGATTCAAAGGGAAAATGTCAGGAACATCGTCTGAACTGAATCTCAAGAGAAGGTGGGTCATGCAGCACTACAACGACCTAAGCACAAAGACGTTCTAACAAAGGAATGGTTTAAAGAAGTATTAAAGTTCATGTTTTGGATGGCCAAGTCAAAAGTCCTGACCTTAGTCCAATGGAAATGTTGTTGAAGGACCTCAAGGAGCAGCTAATGTGAGGAAACCACCAACATCCCAGAGTTGAAGCTGTTCTGTTTACAGAAGGAGATGGGGCTAAAATTCCTCCACATCGGTGTGAAGGACTGATCAACGTTACCGGAAATGTTTAGTTACGTTATTGCTGAAAAGTTTTCAAGCACCACCGGAATCATTAGAAAGGGAGAGTCTGAGTGAAGACAGAGGTAGTGCGGACTGTTAGTTTTGGACAACGACAGAAGTTTGAGTTCAAATCTTTTAAGCTGCTATGGTTGGGCCACTTCAGTATGAACATCATGCTTGGAATGTAACTTGAAAAAATCCATACAGTGAGTGGGAGTTATCTGGATTATTCTGCTAAATGTAAGTAATATAAACTGTAAATACTGAAGCTGTTGCAGGAGTGCTTAATGTTTCTTCAATACAAGGGGGTTTTTCTTTTCAAATTGAGAACTTTCCAACATTTTGGATGTGTACTGTTTAATTATAAACCTTGCCCAAAACCACATTTGTTCAAATTGTTTGCCTCTATAGTACACCTTGTGTTAGGCTTTGTTCCATTATTTAAAACTGATTTTACACCAATTAGTATTTTCGGATGACGAAAAAGACGAGCAGAATGGCATTTTCTAATAGGCACAAGGCCGTCCTTAAATCAGCATGAAGCAGTTATGAGTATGATTCAGGTGGCATGCATGGTTTTATGTAGCTTAAAAATGGCTAAACTTATTGAAGGAGGAAGGAATGAGGAGATATGTAAAGTGACAAATTGTAATTCCCATCTGGAGTTCTATAGGAAAGACAGAAACAACATAAATCACGCCGGAACAACCAGGGGCAAAAAGGAAACAAGATAGATTGTTATGGGTCAAAGTAATGGATATATAGTACCATTAGCCTTCAAAGCTTGCCAAAAGGACCAGGCAGGCTGTAGTTATTAATATATAAAAATGATCATTTTAATTTTATTGCAATGTCATTCTTATTAGTTACTCTTATTATGGTCTCCTACAAACTACAATAAACACTTCAATGGCCAGTTCTTTTATCAGAAACTGACTATTGCCTATATAATATGAAGTGCCCAATTTGTCACCTTGGGCTTGGGTGGCAATATGCAGGCCTAACGGAACCATGTCTGAGACAGGGGAGGCCAAAAAGGGATTTATAGTCCTAACTGCAACATTGACCCCCTATACAGTCCTTGCAAGGGACTGGCACCCGGGTCTGGGTACATGCTTGCCTGTGCCCTTCCAAGGTGGACAATGAACGGTGAGAGCGCCGTGTTTGTTCAGCGGATCAAAACCAATCCTCTCTGCTGGTGTTCTGTCTGGGAACGTTATGCTGTGTGTGGCATCATGGAACCACTGTTCCAAACACCTCCTAACAGCTAAGTCAGACTGATCCAACAAAGTCCTCAAAGGAGATAACGAGCAGGCCAGTTAAAACAATGAGCCAAAAAAAAATATTTATACCATGTATTTCTTGAGGAAAATTATCCAATATTACATATTAGTGAAGGGGCAAAAGGTTGTGACTTTGCTTTCAGTATCTGGGGTGGACCACACTGTGCAGGCAATAACTGCACACTAAAAACGTTTCTGTAGCGGTGATAGTACTGCACACCGGCTTGGAGGAATTTTAGCCCTTCTCCGTTACAGAACAGCTTCAGCTCTGAGATGTTGTGGGTTCCTTAACATAGCTGCTCATTCGGTCCTTCCACAACATTTCCATTCGATTCAGGTCAGGACTTGAACTTTATTCATTCGTGTAGAACGACGGGTGTGTTAGGGTTGTTGTCTGCTGCATGACCCACCGTCTCTGGAGATTCAGTTCATGGACAGATGTCCTGACATTTTCTTTAGGAATTATCTGATATAATTCAGAATTGATTGTTCCAAAACAGGTCAAAACCATGCTCCTACTACCAACCCCGTTTCACAGATGCGGATAAGGTTCTTATGCGGGAATGCCAGGGTTTTACTTTCTCCAAACCATAAGCTTTTCTTCTAAACCAAAAATGTTCTATTTTGTTCTCATCGGTTTCCAAAAACCATTCTTCCAATAGCATTCTGGCTTGTCCAACGTGAGCAGTGGCTTTCTCTTGCAACCCTGCCATGCACCACCATTTGTCTGTTCAGTGTTCTTCTGATGGTGTTGGACTCATGAACATTACATTAGCCAATGTGGGAGAGGCCCTTCAGTTGACTTAGAATTAGTACCCTGGGGTCCTTTGTGACCTCCCCAACTATTACCGCCGTAATCTTGGAAGTGATATTGTGGTCGACCACCTTTTGGGGAGGGGAACAATGGACACGGCCTGATGAGGAATCAACAACTCTTTTTTTGAGCTCCTCAGAAATATCTTTGTTCGTTGCCATGATACAAACTTCCACAAAACATGTGATGGAAGGCAGACTTGATAGATCCATGTCTTTAATAAAACAGGGGGCCCACTCCAACCTGATTTGTCATCCCATTGATTGAAAAACACTGACTCTAATTTCACCTTCAAATTAACTGATAATCATAAAGGTACTTTGCCACTCACTAATATGTAATTATGGGATCATTTTCCTCAATAAATAAATGACAAAAGTATAATATTTTTGTCCTCATTGTTTAAAACTGGTTCTCTTTATCTATTTTCAGTGACTATTGTTGTGAAAATGTGATGATGTTTTAGTCATATTTATGCAAAAATATAGAAAGTTCTAAAAGGGTCACAACTTTCAAGCATAGTACTTTGTACACATGCGGACTTCAGCTCCAGGACAGGGGCAAGGTACTTCAGATTAAGGTTAGGACGAGGGACGTGAATGGATTTGCGAAGGGTAGGGGGGAAAGCTCCATAAGTAGAACCCCAAAATACAAAGAGGGGACACTTGCTATTCCCTGGCCTTCCTTCACTTCACCAGGTGTTGCTTGAGGATAGGTACTTGGGGGCTTTGATGGGAACTCAGTTCCCTTCTTGATTCCCAATTATTGTACTTAATGCTGCTCTAACAGAATGGGTTGAGGACCGTATTGAATGTCTGATAAAATTCATTCTGGCAGTATACATAAGAGGAAATGTAACATAAGGGATAGGCAAACATTATATATATCTATATATAGATAGATAATAAATATATATAATATATATATATATATATACTATATATATACTATTATATACACACACTGTATATCAGCATTTGGAAAGGTGAAAAGGTATATTCTCAAGTGGGGATATTCTTTACCCATGCCAAATGCATACGTGGGCTATGACCATTGCACTCATGATGAAGCAATTTTAGGCATGAAAAATATCTCGTTGGTGAAGCCAACAATGACTAAAACCAGTCCTAAGTCATACTAATGTGAGCATTACAAGCAATTTTCCCTTTCCAGTTTCTACTTAAAACTGGTAAATGTATATTTTGTTACTTTCAAACAGCCATGCATTACAATAACCTTAGTCATAAATCCTTGAAACAGTTCGCTTGTTTGTGTGTAAAGAATAATTGAAGTGTCTGTGTAAAGAATAATGTGCTATAGAGCTGTATAAGACTAGAAAAATACCACAAAAAAGATGTTTTTGTAGTCATTTTATTCAGTTTTTGTGCATATGTTGTTTAATAGGAGTGTACGGACGATTCTACCTAGATATAAACATTTTGAAATTTGTATGGGTGTTTTCGCAAATTCTTTGTGTATGTATTTGACTTAAAACAACATGCACAAAGTATTTGGTTTGAACATCAGGTGTTGTTCCCAAACTGCCAAAACCCGACAAGTAAGTGAACAGAAGAGAGGGTTTATATAGGCGGGGAACACCGGGCTGTTGAAAGGGCATGTCAGAAGCCATGTCAGGATGATGAGTCTGAATTTGTTCAAATATTAAACCTATAAATAAAATAAACCTTAATATTCTAACTGCTAAAATAAATTTAAAAAGTCTAATTTTTACATTCAGGGGTTTTGTTCCTAGCTTCCTGTGCTGCTTGTTAGAACCCAGTCTCCATAATCCTGAACTGGATTGAGTGGGTTTAGTGAATAAACCTTCTAAATATCTATGGTCTGAATACTTCATTTAATGTCAATGTTTTATCCTCTGTATGAGTGCAATTTAATCTAATTCATTAGAATAGTCCATATATGTTGGGTGGGCTTTTTCATGTTCTCTCCTGGGTCCCTACAGACCCATGGGCTGCTCATACCTACTTCAGTATGATATGAGAGTGATAAGAATGGTATGAATGAGAATGAAGAATGCATTTTCCAATTGATTCCCTTCTGTATTTATACAAAATAAATAATGTCATGACATGGTTTCATCTTGGTGCCATGAATCTTTTATAAGGCTGACACTTTAAGTGGAATCGCTCTGCTACACTTTAGCATTCCTTCTTGGAGAGGTCCTCTGGGAGTGCAGTATAAGCTCGCAATCATTTTCCGTTTAAAACGGACAGAATCTGAATAATAAACACGGTCAGGCCTATAGAATGGTTGGAAGAGAGCATTAGAATGGGCATCAGATTTTATTTGAATGGCACATTTAACAGTTCAGATTGTCTCAGAGCAACTTTTAAGGCTTCGGTAACTTAACCTCCCATGAGCAAGCCTAAGGCGAAGAAAAATCCCTAAGACGTTGCTAGAAGGAAGAAATCTTGCGAGTAATAGAGAGCATTCTCCATAATCAGATATATATTTTGTATAAGAATAAGACTGCCTAAGAAATAAGAGTGAAAGAACATTATATATATAGCAAAGGTAGCAGTAGAGATAGGACTACAATAGAATCGTGTAACTTCAGTTTCCTAAGGCGGCTCCTAGTCAGCTGTCAGTTTATAAAGACGAGGCTGAAGCTTTCATCCCTTGTACAGGAACAGAATGTTGTAGACCAGAAGTATCTGGACAGACGTTTATAGATACCAGATGTACAAGGTTGTGACCTCAGAATGGCAGGAGTAGCTACTTATTCTCATCGTGACAGGCTTCCAGATAGTGCAGGCATATGGGTACAGGAAATACAAGGTAGTTTAGTACAGTGGAGTCAGTGACAGTTTGAAGTGGGTGGGCAGGCTGGAGCCAGTGGCTATGTTAGAGGGGCCAATTACTGTATTCCTAAATGTGCACTGGTGTTGTGCGTATGCACGGGTGAGGTAACTCAGTCCTTATTTAGGGAGGCCGTAGGGGGACAAGCTTGTTGTCACAGGGGCATGACAACAGAACAGCCACTGAGTGGAGTAACATGCATAAAAAAAGACCTACAAGTATTTCAGAGTGCATGTGGACAATAGAATAGATTGGTGGTGAAGGGAAAGAGCACACTCTGCTGCATTGTGCTGAGGCATGAAGTCTACTTGTTGTGTGAGAAAAAGTTCCGGCTCAATTCAAAATGATGTACTAGTATCTAGCAAACCAAGGCACCCCCCACCCCCCAATCAAATGTATTAGTATTTTTTAAACAGTGTTTACTTGACCTGTCATCAACTCCACGTGATGATCCATGTTCTCCCAGCATGACCTCACAATGTTATAAAAAGCACCTTCGTGTGCCCCAGTAAAAGCTAAATAGAGCTTAAAAGAGTTTAGGTCAGGAGAATTTGGAGGAAGGCCCATGACTCAGCACTCCTTGATCTTTTTTGAGTTCTGTTTTGGATCATTATCCTGCTGCAGTATGAATAGTGGATGGAAATCCCATGCATTTTCAGTTGTGGTATCAGATTTTTGTCCAACCCTATTTGTCAGTCTGTCTAGCCTGTGGTAGCCTGTGGTAGCCTAGTGGTTAAGGTACTGGACTATGGACCAAAAGGTCCAGGGTTCAAATCCCATCTCTGCCAAGCTGCCACTGTTGGCTCCTTGAGCAAGACCCTTAACCCACAATGGCTTGGATTGTAAGACTGTACCAATTGTAAGTCGCTCTGGATAAGGGCGTCTGCTAAATGCTGTAAATGTAAATGTCTATGTGAACACAAATTATCTTGTTTTTATTACATAAAGACAAAATATGATACTGGAAATATTTTGAAGATGAAAAATGTGTGTTGGATATTTAATCACTATCTGTCATGACTCCTAGATTTGTCTTGATTGTATTGTGTCCAAAAACAAAGACTTCAGCAAAACGTACAATATTGGCCATCCGGTTTATAATATCTGTAATATATCCTGGTAGCCTAGAGATTTGTTATTGTTACATGCACATTAAATATAGTGTGTGCAACCACAGTGTAATTCTCAGTGGCGATTTGTTTACAACTAAGCTTTAGCACTTCTGATTCTACAATCTAAGAACTGATTTGGCACTGCAAATACATGGATGAACAGAACAGGTCTTGTTAGCATTAGACCTGGAGTCTGTTGAACTAGTGGAATACCACTTGAATCAATTCGTCCAAGCTGTTTTACATACAGTATTTGATTACTAACCGATATAGAGTGGCACCATCCCTTGCCCCTTAGAGAGGAAGCCAGGGCGGATGAGTCACAGGCAAGTGGGGACGGGAAGGTGAATCTGAATTGAGGATTTCTGTGAATATTTTAAAAGAGATGGGCTTCCTACCATGGCCCCAGATTGGCCATTTTAGTACTTGGCAGGAAACACTAGATGTTCCCTACACACCATTTGGAAGTAAAATGATCAATCCATAACATTCCAAATCCGTAATTTGATCCTAATACATCATCTCATTATGATTATTTATGCATTACGAGGTGCTCACTGATCTTCATTATGCACTATCACTGGGGTGTGTGTCCTGGACCTTCTGCTCCAGAGTCCAGTACCTTAACTGCTAGGCTACCACAGAATATGACTATGGTAATATTCGGTCAGCATTCCTTTTGGTCAATGTCCTGTTTCACAGAATGTAACGCTGTATGTTACCTGTAGTTTGCATGTTTACAAATCTTGAAGTGTTTGAGGTCTATGACACTAGCCCTCTATCACAGAGATCCCAGGTTCCAGTCCTGGCCGTATCCCTGTTTTAAAATGTATAGGTTGTTTGATGTTATAAATATTATTCTTAAGCTTGTTCCATAAATAGCAAATCATTTAAACTGGGGTCAGATATTTTCTCATGAGTGACTTTGACTTGTTTTGAGCAGTTACCCAATCAAAGTGACTGATAATGATTCTGACTGTGTGCATTTAGTTATCTCCTGTAAAGTTGCTTGATAGGGTTCAGTACAAATCAGAGCTCATGACCACAGATGTTGCCTGCATGTGGTAAATTCACCATCTGTTCGGAAAAGCAGATGCAGTGTGACATCGCAAACATCACAGGCCACACTCCAGCAGTTTTTATCCTTATTCATTACTCTTATCCAGCCATTACACCCATCCGCATGTTAGCTGGAAATTCACACTACTTCAGGAAAACTTTGGATTTACTCTTACACACAGTGTACTTACATCCTGCCAAAAGAAAGAGAATGTGTACATGCATGTTTAGAGAGTGGCAAATGAAAAACCTGATACTGCTACATAATGAAGCTATGTTTTCTTGTAGAGGTAACATACATATATAAAATATATCTTGTTGGATTTGTAGCTATTGATATCCTCGTGAGACCTGATAATTCATTTTTGTCCTCTGTGGGAGACATGAGTTCGCAAAGAATATTTTGATAACCGTATCATCTACAGAGCTAAATGCGCCATCTAGAGGACATCCTGGCCTTTACACTGATATATAATTTATGTCATTTGCAACCGGAGATCTGCTTTTTCAAAATGGCTGCAATCTGAGCGACCACGTTTTACAGACGCAAGAGAAGTAAATTGTTGAATAATATGAGTTAATAATTTTTCTAAAGCCTATAATGTACATGTTTTACGTAGAAAACAGCTTTAGCTAATGTTCAAAGCAGTTTTTTACTGATTTGCACTTATGTTTAACCACTTTAAAGTGTACTTTTTAATGTTCTCTGTAGTGGACATTGGGATTACTTTTTGATCTGATGCAGAAGGGAAACACAAAATACATAAAGAAAATTGCTACACCATGTCCCGATGTCCCTTATAAAGAACATTTGATAGTTTTCCTGGATCTCAGGACGATATTAAACATTACAGTTAGTCATATGAAAGTCAAGTAATTTAAAATTGATCTACAAAGAAAGAAAATGTATCTGTGAAATGAATAAGTGAAAAATAAAGTTCATTTATGTACATTAAATTTCATTTTCATCCAATTCAGGATAAGCTATACAGCAGCACACTGTGCAAGGTTGGAGCCAAACCTAGACAGAGCACCAGTCCACCACAGCGCACATGCAGATAAACTCCAGGACACCTTGAAGATGCCAGCTGGCCAAACGCATGCCTGTGAATGTGGGAGGAAACAGAATACCAGGAGAAAGCCTACAAAACATAGGGCGAACATGCAGACCATACACAGACAGTGCCCCGACTGGGACTCCAACCTAGGTCTTTGGAACTGTGTGGTGGCTGTGATAACCACTGCACCGTCAGGCCAAATAAAATCAGCTTTCAAAACCTGCAGTCAACCAGAAAACAAAATTTAATTAAATAAGTGCAGTGTCTTCAAAAAAGAAAATAAAGAAATAAAATCAATAATTGTTTTTGTTTTTCACTTTGAATACATCATTCAGTTAATTACATGAGATATACATTATTATAAAATGAGCTTTATGTTAATGACTTTGCCCAATTATAGTTTAATGTAAGTGTTTTAAGTATGTTCAAGGTATGCTACACACTACGATCCTGCACTGTCCTGGGCTAGATAAGTGAAAAGCTTCTATTTTGCATTTTATTCAAATTAAATACAATGATTTTCATTTGAAATCATACCGTCAGTAGAACCGTCTGAATGAAATGTTAAGTCTGTGAAAAACATTATCTTTTGATAAAATTTAGGAGTTCTTAATATTTTGATTGCAAGAATGAATTTAAATTTATTTGCCCCCTACAGGGTGAACAAGGAATTGTTCTTGGTGTTGTGTCACAAAATATATGGAAAATAGAAATAACACAGAGTTATATACAATGTGATTTGCTGGATTTTTTTTCTCATTTTGTCTCTCATAGCTGAAGTGTACCTATAA
This sequence comes from Ancistrus triradiatus, assembly GCA_025084515.1. NCBI lineage: Eukaryota > Metazoa > Chordata > Actinopteri > Siluriformes > Loricariidae > Ancistrus > Ancistrus triradiatus. Next base: position 45,234 of record JAJAGP010003965.1, on the reverse strand, counting down.
AAAATTGCAGATTATATATATATTATCTTATACATATCTTATATTATATTTGTGTGTGTGCTGTGTCCTGTCTGCTATTAGGTGGATTGTGGCTTGGGAAAAAAGCTATGCAACTGTCAGGTGGTGCAGCATTTTGGGGCTCTTATTTGCTGTTGTCTCTTCAAAGGAAAATGCTGCAAAAGAGACAAACTGGGGTGTGCAGGGTTGGCCATGTTTTTCCCTAGATGAATACAGATCTGAGAGAGGGAGAGCCGGCATCCACTATGTTTCTGTGAACTTCTTACAATGCAGTGTAGCTTGTGATTGATTGAGAAGTTACAGATCTGAAGCAGACAGAAATGGACGATGTGATAACAGAATTTATTGGAGCTGTGTAAAAGCGAACCACTGGCTTCTGTGGCAGCTTGAGTTTTTTACAGCTGCCACAGAATGTTCAAGTGCAGCAGAGCCTTTTTAGTTAAGTTCTTAATGGGCCTTTTCAATTTGAGGTCCTGAGGGACTTTGCTCTGAGGATTGTTGACCAATTAATTACTGTTGGAAGGAGTGGCGAGCAATTCCTTTGAACCCTAATGATCAGTTCTACAGTTTTTTTTATTGAGCTCTAAGTAGTTGGTATCACACCATGTCACCTGACAGCGGACTTCATGTCTGTATGTGGACTTGTTTGAAATGAGTCCGACAATGGTGGTATCATCAGCAAACTTGATGAGCACGTCGGAGTCTCAAAAGTGCTGTCAGTAGAGTATTGTGAGTCGAGCAGAGACAAAGCATGCAACCTTGTGGAGCACCAGTGTTGAGGAAGAGCAGATCTGAGGTGTTTAGCTTCCCTCTGATGTTTCCTGTTGGACAGGAAATTGAAGATCAAGCATCAGATTGTCTCAGATTGACAGCATTGAGTGGTCTCAGATTCTCCAGTACAGTGGTTTGGGGATGATGATGTTAAAAGCAGAATCTAAACAGAATCTGGGTCTAAGTGTGAGAGCTGTGGAGATGCTATAGGATGTGATGTAGAGCTACATGTATGGCATCATCTACAGACATATTAACTCTATACAAATTGGAGTTGATCTTGGAGAGCAGTCACAGCTTTGAGGTAGTGCAGGATGAGTCTTTCAAAACACTTCTTGATTACAGAGGGTAATTAAACTGATCGACGTTCCTCTGTTGTTAGTCCTTCTATTGTAATGCGTACACTCAAACAAGTGTATGCAAAATCTGATGATCCATGATTTCACAATATACCAAAGAGCATCTTGTGACGTTACTGAACGTTTGACTTTCTCTGTTTTCAAGTGCTCTCATAAACAAGTGACCAGCTTGAAATGAAATACAGGATGCTGTATTGTAATACTGATGTGGATGAGGAAACTTTGCTCACGCCATTCTTGATTACACACCCAACACAGCACAGCCACATTACCAGCCCCAATAATGTCTTTTCACCTGTCAGTACTGGGATATGAGCGCTGACTAGCAGCCCAAACCACTCAGCCCACTCATTCAACACTCAAGCACCAAGACAGTAACATGTTGCATCAACATATTTCAAAGATACACAGCATACAGCATACACTATTAACACACTGTACACTTAACTTGTTTTCAGCTTCATTGTGCTTTTTTGTTTTGGATATGTTGATTCATTGCGACTTCCATTGCAAAATGAAACTTGGCTCCACGTCTGGAAAACCACTTCCAGCGTATGTTTTCTCAAAAATGTTATATTCTTTTTGATGTTGGGTCATTAAACCTACTTGTTTGTACTTGTTTAAATGTGCATAATTTAGAATTAAGTAGGGACACCGGACATGGACTGAGAAGAAGTATGGACTGCAAAAGTATGTGTGAAACCTCTAGGATTAGCAGTTAATTTGAAGGTGATGACATTAAGAGTCAGGTGTTTTCAAATCAATGGGGATGACAGTCAGGTGTGAGGGGGCACCCTGTTTTTATAAACAGGGATCTATCAAGTCCTGCTCTTCACAACATGGTTTGTGGAAGTGTATCATAGCACAAACAAAGGAGATTTCTTAGGAGCCAGAAAAGAGTTGCTGATGCTCATCAGGCTGGAACAGGTTACAAAAACCATCTCTAAAGAGTTTTGAACTCCACCAGTCCACAGTCAGACAGATTTGTGTACACATGGAGGAAATTCAAGACCATTGTTACCCTCCCCAGGAGTGGTTCGACCAACAAAGATCATACCAAGAGCAAGGCGTTGTAATAGTTGGCGAGGGTCACAAGGAGCCCCAGGGTAACTTCTAAGCAACTGAAGGCCTCGCTCACATTGGCTAATGTTAATGTTCATGAGTCCACCATCAGAAGAAACCACTGAACATTAACAATGGTGTGCATGGCAGGGTAACTTCTAAGCAACTGAAGGCCTCTCTCACATTGGCTAATGTTAATGTTCATGAGTCCACCATCAGAAGAACACTGAACAACAATGGTGTGCATGGCAGAGTTGCGTGGAGAAAGCCACTGCTCTCCAAAAAGAACATTGCTGCTCATCTGCAGTTTGCTAAAGATCTTTTTGGTTAGAACTTTTGAAAATAGAACTTTTGGTTTAAAAGAAAAACGTTATGTTTGGAGAAAGGAAAACACTGCATTCCAGCATAAGAACCTTATCCCATCTGTGAAACATGGTGGTGGTAGTATCATGGTTTGGGCCTGTTTTGCTGCATCTGGGCAGGACGGCTTGCCATCATTGATGGAACAATGAATTCTGAATTATATCAGATAATTCTATATAATTATATATATGTATGATAGATTAAAATATTTAATGTTAATTTCACAGTTTGTATCAGCTTTGTCTGTATCATTTATCATATCTTTTCTTCTTTGCTGCATCAAAACATGTCACTGCAACTTCACTGGCACCAATGCCTTTTTAATGCAAAATATTTATTTTATTAGGGCTTTTATATTTTGTACAAGCTGTTATCTCCTGTGCCATGTGATGGAGCGTGTTAGTAAGTTTATATGTGTCACCATACTGCAGCTGTAGGCCTGCATCATCATACATGGCCTTCCTCTGCTTTTGTCCTTTTTTCTCTTGTCACAGCTGGCTGCCTAATTATAGCCGGTTTTCTGTGGCTGTTTATACCCCCTTGTTCTTTGTCTTGTAAGTTCTTTGCCGGTCATTTGTCAGATTGTTCCTGTGTTCTTGGTTCCCTCTCTGGTTCATGTTCTTTCCTGTCTGACGCTTGTTAGCCCTATTAGCATTTAGCCCTGTTTGTATTAGCTTGGAGCATTTATCTCTCATATTAATCTTGTCAGCTTTACTCTCTCCTATTAGCAGTAGCTCTAAAGTGTTCCAGTGTAAGCGTGCGTGCTCATGTGCCTTGAGATGGCTTGGTACCCTGTCTAGGATTGGTTCCTACCTTACACCCTGTGCTACCAGCTAAGCCTCAGCTCCATGCAACCATGAATTGTATTAAGCATTTAGGAAAATGAATGAATGACTGAACTAATGAACATACAAGTGACATGTAACCATACGATATAGACTGCAGTGTTTGGCATGTGTGCTGGCAGACAGGGGTCATCTTGTCTGCATCATCGCCCTAGGAAGGATTGTGAACGCTTAGGTTATTGTAAAAATGACAGAGACTGGACCCTGTAACTCTAAGCCTCGAGCCCCAGCCCTGGTTGTTATACAATAGAGACTGATTGTAATGTGAAGCTCTTCAGAGGAAAAGTCCTGAACATTGAACATTTATCTCCACTCAGTTCTTTTATGACCCAAACCCTCGCCTAGAGCAGCACATTTCTAATACATAACATTTCTAAAACATCTCTTAGGTCCCGTGGTGTGCACCATTCCCCATTCCCACTGCACTAACAAATCTTGTTTTAGTGGATCAACTTTGTTCAAACAAACTAAATGCAGCCATTGCACAGAGGCGATGGGTCATTCATTCCTTTGTTTTCTATACATGCTTAATCCAATTCTGTGTCACAGGGAGCCGGCAACTAACTGGAAACACAGGGTGCAGGGCAGACACAAACTCTAGACAGTGTACCAATCCATCACAGGGAACACACAAATACTTGGGTGCTTTAGGCAGAGTAATTGTTATAAAATCATGTCTATGGAATGGGGAAGAAATCAGAGTACCTGGAGAAAACCCACAAAGACATGTACAATTCATACAGGCTGGGTCCGGATAAGCACTTGATTCAGGGTTCTATGGAGTTGTGAGGCGAAATTGCTAATCATTTGTGCTGCAGTGAGGCACACATTTTTTATTATTATGTGATGACTTTAGAGATTTGAACTCCATTTTCTGCTGTCATGATGATGCAAGCTGGAGAACTGCATCACTCTGACAAGGCTCCCTCTGTCCCTTTTCTCTTTCCATAGCAGGCATAGCTGTTCCCACCTGATGTGCCTGTCCTATAAATACTCCCCTTTCTGTTCACTTCCTTGTCTGTCTTTTTCACTTCCATGCTGGTTCCCTGGCTCCTTGTCTGGTTAGAGGGTTCTTGGATACAAAAAGTGTAGTGATGGCAAACGTGGGGCTTTTGAGAGATTGAAGCAAATAAACCAAATGGTTCGGAAAAAGATTCGAGCTTCTGAAACGTTTGAATCATCGCACCACAGGGACATCTAGTGTCCAATCAGTTGTCTAACAGTAACATCTGTCTCTACTTGTCTGTCCTGAACAAGTTCAAAATGATACCAAACAGCAGACCTTGGTCTTTTTCGAGATCCTTCCATAGTATAATATATATAATTCGCAAAATAATAAGAGAATAATGAAAAATGTTACTTTTTTCCAAAGAAAATAGTTACTGTGTCTTGCATCTTTTTTGTTTGTGAGGGTGTGGCAATGACGTAACATGTCATGTTGACACCAATCACAGTTCTAGGATCAGTGATAAGATTTCCGACAATCATTTAGAAGCATTCTGGTTGAAACATTATGAACTCAGATCAGCTGCTTGCAATTCCTTATGAGCATGGGAAACATGGGAAATAATTGGGAACATTTCGAAACAGCGTGACGTCATGAAGATTTTTTCATTTTGATACTTAGGTTGAAGCAACGTTTCGAAACACTGAGCTTCAAATGAATCGATTCAGTTTGGAATCAGAGTTTGGAGTTTGACACCACTAATGTCTTGTAATATATGGTTAGCTTTGTCTCCTTGTTTAGCTTCTCTGTTTGTATTAGCATGTTAGCTTATCGTTAATTTGTTTAGCACCTTGCGGTATTGCCTTGTTTGTTAGATGTGTATCTTTACCACGGCAGTTGGTTGTTCTTTGTTAGCATGTGCGCCTGCTAGTATAGTATTGTCATATCACTGTTTCATAGCGCTAGCTTGTTTTGTAGTCCCTGCATCTGCATTCTTTTTACATTATCGTTTCTAAAGTCATCTGCAGCAAGCTATACACATGCCCAAATCAATTAGGTGCAATATGTACTTACTTAAGATTTGAATAATTCAGGACCCAGGTTTGCAAAAGCCTTTAGAGCAGATAAGACAGTTTATGGAAGAAGGCAGTGATGCCCGCCATAGTTTGATAAGGTTTAATCAGATAATCATATCACTGTCCCAGGTGACAGCGGAATGGCTGCTTAGTTCAGATTTGCTTCTCTTCTCTGCATGACCAGTTTTGCACATTTGGGCTAAACCAGGACCAGGTAAATGTTTGCTAAAAAGATTTGCTTGTATTTAAATGGAATTCAGATCAGAAAAGCTTTAGCGGTTCATTAATGTTCAGTCAATATGCCCTGGTTATACGAAGTCAGGTTGGAGTGACTCTCCAAACACAACTGTAGTGCTCTTTAATTTATGAAATTAGCATGAGGATGCACAATTACTACAGGTCAAATCGACTGAGAGTTTGAAACACACACACACAATGTCACTGGAGTCACTGGGTACAAATAATGGTGAAACCATATTTTTCTTTATTGCCTTTACTATAGTACCAGTGCTACTAATATACTGCTGCTGCCACTTATATACTACTTCTACTACCAATATGTTGCATTTACTACTCATATACTACCACCACTACTCATATACAGTACTACTACTCCAGATAATAATTATAAAATATAAAAAAAAACTGCAGTTGGGACTGCAGTTGCTGGAAACCTAGGTTTGAATCTCGTGCTGGATTGGTCTTGTAGTAATTAATCTTCCAACCTGATAAACAAGCAGTCTCAACCTCGTCTCGGTCACAGAATCAATTGGACTCGGTCTTATCTTGGTCTCGGGGTAAAGTGGACTCGGAAAATGTTGCTGAGACCAGCTGAGTCCAAAGCGTCTGTCTGAGGTAATGTTAATTATAAAATGAACTTAATCTCATTGTAGAAAATCAACAATCCATTCAAACAGAATGACTCTGTCTACATAAATTAAAATAAATAAAATCTGCACACAGACTGGCTAACAGGGAAAACAAGTTACTGCTCTTCTTGCTCAGTATCCAATCACTGAACACGTTTTATTTGGAATAGTCTGATGTTAAGAGTTTAATTGTTAAACATTAACTTTATTCTTCTGTAACTATTCTTTGGTAGAACGGCTTGTGTGCTTAGGGTCGTTGTCTTGCTGCATGACCCACCTTCTCTTGAGATTCAGTTCATGGACAGATGTCCTGACATTTTCCTTTAGAATTCTCTGATAGAATTCAGAATTCATTCTTCCATCAATGGTGGCCCAGACACAGCAAAACAGGCCCAAACCATGATACTACCACCACCATGTTTCACAGATGGGATAAGGTTCTTATGCTGGAATGCAGTGTTTTTCTTTCTCCAAACATAACGCTTTTTTAAAAAATAATAAAAGTTCTATTTTGGTTTCATCCATCCACAAAACATTCTTCCAATAGCCTTCTGGTTTGTTCCACGTGATCTTCGGCAAAATGCAGACCAGGCAGCAATGTTCTTTTTGGAGAGCAATGGATTTCTCCTTTGCAAACCCTGCCATGCACACCATTGTTCAGTGTACTCCTGCATGGTGGACCTCATGAAACCCTTGACATTAGCCAATGTGAGAGAGGCGCCTTCAGTTACTAAGAATTTACCCCTGGGGTCCTTTGTTGACCTCGTCAACTATTACCACACCTTGCTCTTGGAGTGATCCTTGTTTTGGCGACCACTCCTGGGGGAAGGGTAACAAATGGTCTTGAATTTCTTCCATTTGTTACACAATCTGTCTGACTGTGGATTGGTGGAGAGTCCAAACTCTTTAGAGATGGTTTTGTCAACCTTTTTTTCCAGGCCTGATGAGCATCAACAACTCTTTTTCTGAGGTCCTCAGAAATCTCCTTTGTTCGTGCCATGACACACTTCCACAAACGTTGTTGTGGAGAGCAGGACTTTGATAGATCCCTGTTCTTTAAAATAAAACAGGGTGCCCCCTCACACCTGATTGTCATCCCCATTGATTGAAAACACCTGACTCTCATTTCACCTTCAACTGAACTGCTAATCCTAGAGCGTGATTCACATACTTTTGCCACTCACTAATATGTAATATTGGATCATTTTCCTTCAATGAATAAATGACCCAAGTATAATATTTTTGTCTCATTTGTTTTTTTGTTTAACTGGGTTCTCTTTATCTACTTTTAGGACTTGTGTGAAAAATCTGATGTTGTTTTAGATCATATTTATGCAGAAATATAGAAAATTTAAAGGTTTCACAAAAAACTTTCAAGCTCAAAGTCAAGTCAAGTCAGATTTATTTATATAGCGCTTTTTTACAAATGGAGGGCATTGTCTCAAAGCAACTTTACAAGTTTAGATTATCTCCTAATAAACTACGTCCAAATCTCAAATTGAGCAAGCCTAGGGCGGGACAGTGGCACAAGGAAAAACTCCCTAGTTTCTAGGAAGAAACCTTGGGAGGACCAAAGACTTCAAAAAAGGGACCCAACCTCCTTGGGCGGCGTAGATGATAAATCTAAGAGCGAAACTAAAGTCATGGAGTCAAAGTTTGAATAGAATGTGAAGTATGCACATCGACATTAAGTGGCCCAGGTATGATGATAAATCGAAAAGAAAGAGCGAAACTACAGTCATGGAGTCAAAGTTCGAATAAAATGTGAAGTATTCACATCGACATTAAGTGCTGCCGGGTATGAAATGATAAATCGAAGAGCGAAACTAAAGTCATGGAGTCATGGTCGAATAAAATGTGAATTAAAATGCACAGTGGAGCTCCATCAGATGAACATCATGTGTTGGGGCCGGAACTGCCGGAAAAACACATCTCGGAGAGAAAACAGAAAATGTAATTAGTTATTGATTAAGAGCCGCAACAAGTGTTTATTAACAATCAACTGATGCCATGTCAATCACTGATGCCAAAGTGTAGCATGAGACCCCGGCAGCATTAGCTATAGCAGCATAGCTAGAAAGCTAGAAAGAGGGAGAACTGGTAGGAAAAACACAGCAAGAGGGATCACATGAGACATTGGCAACCCCACGAGCGGCAGAAGACAGCAACCCAACGTCTCTGATCACCATAAAGACTCTTTGACTATGAAACCCCCAGCTCTGCCCTTATTCTAAGGCAAGGATGCATGAGTCAAGATCACAAGGGACCGAAGCCTAGTTTCAGCCAGACCGCCCACTCGACCTCTCCCGGCTAGCGGACAAGGCAGGCAGGCCAGACAATGACTCCAGACTACTCCGGCCCCAGCAACCCAAACCATGAAAACCTGGTCTAAATCTAGTCAAAAGCCTGCGTAAATAAGTATGTCTTTAGCCTAGACTTAAAACTTTGGAGGGTGTCTGAATCTCGAACGAAAGTGGGAAGTTTATTCCATAGTTGGGGGGGCCATGTATGAGGAAAGCCTTTTCCCCCTGCTGTGACTTTTTTAATTCTAGGAACTAAAAGAAGTCCTGCACCCTGCGAACGAAGTAGGACGAGTTGGATTGTAAAACTCTAAGAGGGTCACTCAGATAATGTGGGGCCAGGCCATGTAGAGCTTTATAAGTTATAAGAAGTATTTTGTAATCAATGCGGAATTTGACTGGTAACCAGTGCAGTGATGATAGAACAGGAGTGATATGATCAAATTTTCTAGTTCGAGTTAGCACTCGGGCAGCTGCATTCTGAACTAACTGAAGTTTATTTATAGATTTACTAGAGCATCCAGTAAGTAAGGCGTTACAGTAATCCAAACCTTGAGGTTATAAACGCATGAAACAAGTTTTTTCTGCATCATTAAAAGAGAGAGGATATTTCTAAGTTTAGCGGATATTACGTAATTGAAAGAAAGCAAATTCGAGTGATGCTGCTAATGTGCGCATCAAAGGAGAGATCTGAGTCAAATGTGACCCCCTAAGTTTTTTACAGACGGACTGGGCAATACTGGACAGCCATCTAGATTTAGGATAGATGTAGCTAACCTGTCTCTCAACAGCCTTGGGTCCCACTAATAGCACCTCAGTTTTATCTGAGTTAAGTAAGAGAAAATTAAATAACATCCAAATCTTTTATTCCTTTACACAGTCCTCGATTTTGTTGATTGTAAGGCTGTCATTAGTTTTGGCTGAATATGTACAGCTGTGTATATCATCTGCATAGCAGTGGAAAATTAATGCCATGTGTTTACGAATAACTGAGCCTAGTGGCAGCATGTACAGAGAGAATAAAAAAGCGGGCCAAGCACTGACCCCCTGAGGCACGCCATACTTCACTTTTGAGAGCTTAGATCTTAGATTATTTATATGAACAAACTGGTACCCGGTCAGTTAAGTAGGATTTAAACCAAGAAAAAGTGCTGGATCCCTTAATACCTACAGTATGTTCTAGTCTGTTTAGTAAAAAACATCATGATCTATAGTGTCAAATGCTGCACTTAAATCTAACAGAACAAGAAAAGAAAAACAACATCCCTTATCTGAGGACATTAACAAGTCATTTAGTACCCTAAAAGTAATGCTGTTTCAGTACTATGATGGGGCCTGAAGCCAGACTGAAAATGTTTCATAAATTTCCATTCCTTTGGAGGTGGACTTCAGAGCTGCTGATTAGAACGGCTTTTCTAAGATTTTGGACAGAACGGTAGATTTGATTTGAAATTGGTCTATAATTAGATATCACACAAGGGTCAAGATTGGCTTTTTTAATCAGTGGTTTGATAACGGCAGACTTAAAGGATTCGGGCACATAACCTAAGGTAAGGTATGAATTTTAAAATAACTAACACTGGCTCTATAACACTAGGTAATACTTGTTTGAGTAAACGTGTTAGGATTGGGGATCTAACAAACATGTGATGGACTTAGATGAGCTGATCAGTGCGGATAGTTCAGTATTAGTAATTGGGGTAAAAGATTCTAATCTTGATTTACGGCTAATTGAACAGATGTCTTCACTAGTGCTGCATCTGAAAGGTTGCTGAACAGTTTGGTGATGTGATGAGCATTGAGTTTTATTGCCTAATGTTTTCTAACTTATCATTAAAGAAAGTCATGAATCATTCTGTTAAAATTACACAGAATGGGAGAGTCACTTTCTGTGGGGTTTTTTCTTGTTAATTTTGGAGACTGTGTTAAAGAGAAATCTTGGATTATTCTTATTTTTTCTCTATGATTGAAGAGGAAGTATGCAGCTTTAGCTTTAGTGAGGGCATGCTTGTACTCTGCCATGCTGTCCCTCCAAGCAATCTTAAACACCCTCCAATTTACTATGTCTCCACTTGCCGCTCTAAATGCCGTTTTTTCTTTGCTTTAAGGGTACGGGTGTGGTTGTGTTATATATACCATGGTGCTAGCCTTTTTTCCCTAATACGTTTGACCCTAGCCAGGGGCAGTCGTGTCCAGGGTTGAGCGAAGCACACATTCTAATTGCTCATTTACACACTCAAGATGATTTGATGAGGTGTATTAAATTTTAAGTCTGGTAGGTTTTTTAATAAAAAACGCAGCTGGAGTAGCAGGATGTGATAGTGCGCTTGGTGTGATAACGAGGCAGAAGGATTTATTTATAGAGATAGCTTCAAATACTAAAAGATAGTGATCTGAATCCGAATCACTTTGGCGGGAAAACATCAAGGTTATCTATATTGATACCAAATGTTAATATTAGATCTAAAGTATGATTACAGCGGTGGGTTGGTCCCATCACATTCTGAGTGATACCCATGGATTCTAAAGATGGACTCGAAAGCAATTTTTAAGTGGATCCTGCTCATTGTCAAAGTGAATATTGAAATCACCTACAATTAAAAAGCCTTATCTGTTGACAGTAGTAAGCAGGAAAGAAAAGTTAGCAAATTCCTGAAGAAATTCTGAATAGGGGACCAGGAGGGCGGTAAAATAGTGATAAGCTGAAAAAGAAGTGGTGGTTTTGACTTCCATAACGATGGATCAGTCACATTAAGAATCAGTATTTCAAAAGAATTAGCCTTGTAATGGGATTTAGCTGTAACACCTAACTCTTTGTCAAAAATTGTGGCTATTGCCTCCCCCCGACCATTAGGACGAGGGCGACTAGCATGGACTGTATCCAGGGAGGTGAGGCTTCATTTAAGGCTAAATATTCATCCGGTCTAATCCAAGTCTCAGTGAGACAGAGAGCGTGTAAGCGTTTATCAGTGATCATTTTCATTTACAATCACTGCTTTGTTTGTAAGTGATCTAATGTTAAGTAGTCCTAGCTTTTAGTCTAATGTTGTTATTTCTTTGGCAGCTATCTGTGTGTATAGTAATGAGGTTATTAAACAGACTTTTTGAGAGCGTTTACGTTTAGGGCAGATGCGGGGTAAAACAGACACACAGTTTCAATAATGTGGGTTCTGGGGTGACGGTGCATGGCTACCAGCAGACAGTTGGTTAAAAGAAGCCGGCCTGTCTGCTGCCTGACCCCTGCCTCTGGATAGTCAGCCCCTAACCAATCGGGCCATAAGACTATGGGCAATGTTTGCAATGTTGGCAGGAGATGAGAGCAGCACCCTCCCGCCCGAGTGGGATGGACACCGTCCCATCCTAAAAGGCCAGGCTTACCCTCAAAGGCTGTCCAGTTGTCTATAAAAGCCCACGTTGTTTTCAGAGCACCACTTGGACAGCCAGCAGTTCAGCGACCATAAACCTGCTGTAGGCTTGGTCACCTCGCCGGCCGCCGGATTGGGATGGGGCCAGAGCACACTACAGCATCGGACAATCGCCTTCGCCACGCTAACCCACCTCTACAAAATTAGCCCTTAGTAACCTCTGACTGACGAAGGCGTATATCATTAGCCCCTACATGAAAAAACTATCCTAGAGAATCTGCGGCTCTCGAGTTCACTAAGACTCGTTACCAATGTCCGGCACTCTGGCTCCAGGGATACAGAGAACTCTAGCTGCTGGTGTCCCCCTAAAGGGGTAGCAAAGTTTCACGTGTCGTAAAGTAAAAGAGTCACCTATGACCAGAGCTCTTTCAACAGGCTGCTCAGTGGGTGTTTTCACTGAGGAGGGCAAACCTGTTGGACACGTGAACAGGTAAAGAGTGGTGTTTCTCGTGGACTATAGGCCTTACGACTACGTCGCCGAAACCGTCACCCACGTGGCCCTGCTGCGAGGACTCTGCCTGGGCTCTAACTTCGCCTTTCGTATCCAGATCTGGCTAAGCTAGGAGCTGAGCTAGCCTTCTCTAATGTCTGGATGCGCGCCTCTAAAACTACAATCTTCTCCGTCAGACTGGCTACAAGCCTACACCTATCACAAGTAAAATTTACACTAATGACGGAGGAAGAATAGCTAAACATGCCACACTCGGCAACAGGGAACAAGCACAGCAGAAGCCATGTTAATACAATTAATGAATTAAAGGTACTTAGCTTCGGGTGGTGTCCGTGGGGTGCCGAGTGAAGTGATATGTGGTTCAGCTGCAGCCGATGGTCCAATGCCAAAGCTCCACTGTATCTATCTATATATCCATTCAAAACATCAGTATAATTATTAAAATTAGACTGAGTGATGTTTCATTAAGTAAACTCGTACCAAGCTGAGCCTGGTCCGCTTACTCTGCATGTGTAAACAAAGAGCTGTGATTAAACACAAAAGCTGCATGACGTTCACCTCCCGTCTGCCAAATGACCAATGCCACTGTCAGCTAGAATAATACTGCCAGTCAGCCAGATGAAGTGTCTTCATTTTAAAGCAACATTAAGTTCAGGATCTTTAAATTTATTCTCTGGGTACCACAGCTTATCAAATACAGCACATTCTTATGTCAAAAAACACACTGATGTAAAAATTGGAAATTCAGCAGGCGGCAAGAATAATGTGCATTGCTCCTCAAATTCAGGCTTCCATCAGTCACAAGCTGGGGAGGCTGTGGAGTCCACCTGGCTCTCTGTCAGTCATGCTTACACTGAATACTACTATGACTACTCACTGTGTGACACTGTGTCAACTTAGTGGTAAGTGTATGGATAGTTGCCCTGAACACACTTCTTAATGCATTGATTCATGCCTAAAGTGTTTACACAAAGTCCACACCAGACTTTATTATCAAACTTAGGATATGGAGCTGTGAAGTACCAACACTGCATGCTGTACTAGTTCTAGTACTACTACTACAGTTCCTGACCTGAACTCTGACTGTGTGGACTTTGCATTTCCCCCCCCTTGTTTGTATGGCTTTGTGGACCATGGACTGTGGTGGCCTAGTGGTTAAGGTGCAGGACTATGAACCAGAAGGTCCAGGGTTCAAATCCCACCTCAGCCAAAGCTGCCACTGTTGGGTCCTTGAGCAAGACCCTTAACCCACAATTTCTTGGATTGTAAGACGCAATTGTAAGTCGCTCTGGATAAGGGCGTCTGCTAAATGCTGTAAATGTAAATGCAAATGTAAATGCAAATGTGTCCTCATACATTACAAAGATAGAAGATCAAATGGTGTCTATAGGTTGTCCCACTGTGGTTGAGTTTCAAGTTAAGACAAAGTTATTTATATAGCAAGTGTGTGTGAGTGTACTATGTTTATATTACATTCTGAGGACCAGATGCAGGTCCCCCACAAGCAGGTCCCCACAAGCATAGAAAGATCTGACATTTTTGTTATTGTGGGGACCCACACAAAAACATGATGGAAACTGCTTCTGTACAGAAACTGTAACTTTCATTTGTAAAACCAAAAGAGTCCAAATATTTTGCTGTAGGTTACTCAGGTTAAGCATCTACTCTAGGTCTAGCATTAAGTAGTTACAGTAAGTCCTTATGTCAATAGAAAGTCCCCACAAAGTTAGGATTACCAAGACTCTGTGTGTGCCATGTCTAGGGATTTTTCCCACCTTGCTTCTTGTGCTGCTGGTTAGGCCCTGGCTCTACCCGCAACCCTGAGCTGTATTAAGCAGGTAAGAAAATGAATGAACAATATGAATTGTAATAGTCCATTATAAGCAATTGTTTAAAGCAAAGTCCAGAACAATGTGATTCATATTGACCTATGCAAAAATAAAAAATCAAACAAGCACCTGTCGGGGATGTCCAGTATTGACTTAATACTACTGCACTCTATTTATACTTCCAGCTGTGGTTATTTCCATCCATATGCTATGATTTTATGCTTTTATGCTTGGCACCTTTTCCTATCGATTTTCCAGAACAAAAGTCAATGCACCAGTCTCTGCTTCACATTAAATATTTTTCACTGGCAAATATAAGCTGGAGGTTAATGCAATTCAAAATAAGCTCACTGTGAAAGGATTTGTGGGGCGTATATTATAATATGACACATTTTTGCACAAAGGTTTATGACGCAGTGCCTTTCCCATGGTTACTTCTGAGATTATGTTTGTGAGCCATAAAGACCTGCATGATTCTAATTATTATTTTACCACACTACAGAATCCACTGCTTTACCCAAATGTTCTGGGGGGTAATACATTTGAACAGTAAAAGTTATACCAATGGTAACTCTTATCTTCACATTTTTTTCTCTTGCTGTAAGTGAATTGCTGCTTGAATGCCTGAATCACATCACATGTGGTACTAATTCATATCAGACGTCATTGACAAGACTGGATTATAGAGTGACTCACAAATGTCACATTTTAAATGTAATATTGATTCATGAACTGATTGTCTAGCCATTATCATTGACTGCAGTCTTGAGCAGCTTATCTCTAATCATATAGATAGTTACAATCACATGAAAGATAAGATCACTCCCCTTAAGCCGTCGGCATGCAGCAAATTCCATTCAACACATTCTGTAAAGAATTTTATGTGTATTACGACTTGTGTGTTTTCACAATTTTGTCTTATTTTCCATTCCTAGTGAGGGTCAAGGTGGCAATAGGCTGAGAATGTCAGCCAAGACTATCCCCGCTCACAGATTCCAGCTCCTCCTGGGGGATCCCCAGATGTTTCCAAGCCAACTTTGAGATCATTACAGTGGGTCCTGGGTGTTCCCGGTGGTTTCTGTTCAGAGGAATGTGTCTGGAAGAGCTCTAGAGGGCAATGACCTTGTGAGATCCTTGTAAGATGCCCAAACCATCTCAACCGTCTCCTCTCAATCTGAAGGAGCACTCTGTTACAGTGAATGCATAACTGCTGCCACTAACCCAATTCGTTTGTCAATCTCACACTCTTTTTCCATCCCTTGTGAACAAGATCCTGATGTTCTTAAACTCCACTGCAGATTTTCCCCTGACCTGAAGATCACTTTTATGGGAGAGTAACATGGCCTCAAACTTAGAGGCTGATTCTCATCCCATCCACTTCAGTGGAATGCTCAAGTGCATGTCCAAGGACCTGGTGGTCACCTTTTTTTTGATATAGTACAGATTCAGTCTTGTCGAACCATGTGGAAGCATTAATCTTAAGGCAAGCATCAGCTAAATCAGTGTTTCTCAATCCTGGTCCTGGAGACTCACTGCTCTGCATGTTTTAGTGTCTTGCTTGCTCCCAACACATCTGATCCAATTACTAAGCTCATTAACAAGCCCATTACTGAGTTAAGGTGGGGGCATTTAAATAGGAAAAGCACTAAAATGTGCAGAGCAAAGTGGGCTCCAGGACCAGGAATGAGAAACACTGAGCTAAATGCACAAATCATGCACCCATCCATGCAGGGGCATCATGAGACCCACTTAAAATGTTGCTGTGCCCCACTAAAATCACAGCAGTATAAAGGCAACTTTATTCTGCATGGCTGAGCAAAACTACAGGACATGGTACTCAAATTCACTGCAGGAACTACATTTCCCATAATGCCCTAGCATCTTTCCAAAATCTTGAGCGGCTAACGCTTTCAGTCAGAGTAATGTGCATGGAGTAACATAAGTACATGGAGATAGTATAAACACAATTCATGCAATTAATTAAAACAATCTGTATTGTTAATTTGTTCTTCGTTTCTCATCCATGCCAGAGTAAGACCCACATGTTTATTTTTCTGAACAGACTGATTGGCAAGCTCTAAATTCTGTGTGTGTCCCAGTACAGCAAGTAGTCTTGAAACGCATCCATGTACGCAGTATATCTGACATCTCAAATTTGCAATGTCACTTACGTTCTCCACATCATGGAATTTGAAATGTATTTGAAACTAAGGCCATACTGTATAAATGTCCCTAGATTGAGTGAGAAAATGGATTGCATCGTACACATAGTTACACCTGTCGAAGACATATTTATGTATTTGACAACGCTGAATATAATGCAGTGCTGAAAACTCTGGACAACCGAGTACTCGAGGCATACATAAAGCTGCTGAAGGAAGCAGACTTTGGATGTAGAATGAAACTGCTCTGCTGTCAACCTCCATAAGACTCCCAGCAGAGAAGGGCATCAAACAATGTGATACTATCTCTTCCAAGCTGTTTACAGCATGTCTCGAGACAATCATGAAAGACATTAACTGGAAATGTTGCATCAACATCAATGGCAAGCTGCTGAGCCTCGTCTGATTTGCTCTGATCATACTCATTGAAGAAACAACTGATGAACTGTGGTCCATGCTGACAAAGCTCGACACAAGGCAGAATCATGGTTGGAAGCAATGAAACAGCATGAAAAGAGAAATTCATGAAGAATATGAGCAAGATGGAGGGCCCTCGCCTCAATTAAAGATGCTGTAAAGAAGATGGACAAGACCCTACGTGTTAACCTTTTATATGGCAATGAGATGTGGGCAGGACCGAAAAGAGAAGAACAAGGTCTACTGATTACAAAAGGCCATAGAAAGACACGTGCCGGGAATATCGCTAAGGGAGCGCATTCATTGAAAAGACATGTGTGGATGTTGTTGTGGAGTACGAACAGAACAAACTAAGATCTTTGTCACAAGGTTCAGAGACACCACATTGAGTGGTCTCGAGCAGTCATTGAGCGGTATCCACGAGAATGAAAAAAACCACTTGGACGTCCTCCAAGAAGATGAGCAGAATGTAGTTGAATGATATGGGATGAAATGGAAAAAAAGGTAAGAAATAGAAAGGAGAGGAAGGACCAGTGACACCAGTCTATCAAGCAATGTAGTTACACCACTTGCAATCCAATTTGGTGTCACAGTGAGCCAGGGCCTAACTGGAAGCACCGGTCATAAGTCATGGACCAACACTACAGGGTGCCAATCCATCACAGGGCACACACACATGTTTTTCTTTAGTACTTATTAGTGTTGTCAAACTATTAAAGTACTTGTTCCCGTTAATCCCACCAATTTAATCACATTAATTATGTTTGTGTGTTCCTGGCTGGACAAAAAAATCAATACACACAAAAACAACAATAGCAATTACCAGAATGATACATTTTTGTTGCAGGGTATTTGTTTTATTGCATACTGTTACTGGTGGCAGCGTTGTCACGATGATGTGTGCTCTTTAGCTGCATCATCCCGCATAGCTCTACTTTATGCGGGATAAACCATACAATATTGAAAATAAATAGATTTCTTAAATTATATTTACATATATTCTTAGTGCAAATAAGTCACCATGGGCCCTAAGGTTAAGGATAACAGCCAAAAAAAAAGAAAACAATGGCGCTTAGCATACAGTATTTATAATAGACAACAGTGCTTGTATTTTAATCTAATTATTATTTTTTTGTTGTTGTTTTTTTGTCTTTGTGTGTATAGTTAAGTATACAATACAGTCTTCGGATTAGTATTGATTAGTATTCCAAAGTCGTAGCCACTGAACGAACCCAGTCCCAATGTCCTCAGAATTGCACTTTTCTCGTTAAAGAAGATTACAGAGTGAGCAAACAGAGGATAATATGGTGAACAGAATAAAGAACATAACACAGAAATGAGCTGGTGTTTAGCTATTTAAAAAATAATCACCTTCTTATTGGATTCATTTTCTCGCTCGGCAAACAGAACTGTCATCAGGTGCAGAAGCTTTTTTGAGCTCCCTGTTCGAGTTCTTCAGCAGGTCTAAGCCTGACAGCTTAGTAAACTGGATGTTAGTTGATGCTTCACACTGATCGTTCTAATGGTTAAGGTATGTACAGTAGACACCAATTCAGTTTAGTGATCTCTTATGTCAGCCACATGCTGCTAGGGATGAAATCTCTGTAGAAGGGGCAGTAGAATGGGTTGTACTGAACACCCCAGTGGCTCTCAATCTTCCACTTTCATAGTTTCCCACATCTAACGAGTCAATTCATCAACTTTTTGCCCTGCTCTTCTACAACAAAGTCAATAAAGAAATACATAGAGAGCTTGTCTGGCTTGCACAGAGCTCTGACCTTAACTCCATCAGACACCTTTTAGATGAATTGGGATGTCAGGCCAGGACTTTGTGCCAACATCTTTGCTCAGTGATCTCAATCATGTTCCAAAACATAGTGGAAAACTTGCTCCGAATAGTGATGGCTGTTGTAGCATAAAATGGTTAACAAACTCTGTAATAATGAACATGTTTTGGGATGTTTGGGTATTCACAAACATTTGGCTATATATCTCATTTGGTACCAGCTTTGGCAAAAGTCTTAGGCCACCTTTAGATTTGCTGTTTAAGCAATGGTATAATGATCATATAACACATGGACCCAAAAATGTCAAACCTGGATTTGTCACACCATGATGCTCTTTTTCACTGATCTGAGGTCTGAGGTCTGAGGTCACACTAAACACTTTAAAGATACTGAGAAATATGTATTGTCATTAAACCACTGCTAAAACAATGTCATATCTAATTGAATGATGGCTTAAAAGTTTGGACACTGTGTACACTTGCTCTGTTTATAGTACTGAGACATGAGCATTGACATTTATTGTTTTTGCCTCAAAACCTCTGTGTGCCTGACCAGCTTGTGCTCTTCAAGTGCCGAATGAACTTTGTCTGAACCCACTTCTAAACACATAGCAATTTCAACAGATCCTTTTGTGTGCAGTTCACTCATGCTATGCACACATTGTTGCTCGTCTGTGGCAAGTAGTTTTATTCACAGGTTGCATTTCTCTAACTGCATCTGATCAAAAATGAGACACAATTATTTAAAAAACACCAATTATTGCCCCATGTTGCCTGCTGTCTTCACTATGAAAGGCTGCAACTGCTCACACCAGAACTACACACGCCACAAAGACTCCATCATGTGAGACAGCATGAAAGCACATTCTGCACTTTCCAGATAGGAATTAATGCTCCATAACAGGGTTGGGTAGTAGTCAGTTGTCTGTATTTGTTCCTGTGTTTGTACAAAAGGCAGGCCCATCATCGGCAAAGGATCTTGCAAATCGCAAGGAGCTGTACTAAATTGTACGTTTCCAACATATGGCATACAGTAGCGTTGTGATATTGTCACACCACTGTGACTTTGTACATATTGGTATTTAGGATGATCCCATTTCAAAAAGAGAACACTAAGCCCAGGAGGGTGGCACAGGGCAGCCAGGCAGCCATGGTCAGTAGAAGAGTGGGAGTTTGGGTGTTATTTTTGCACTTTCCTTTTAAATCCATTCATTTTCTATGGTTGGTTAAATCTGAGCAGAACAACACAGATGTTGCAAATTAGAACAAATGACATACAAGTCAGTTTAACCATGTATTTATGTGCGTTGTCTGGAGAACAACAGAACCATAGTTGTGATAGTGGAAATCAAATTTACCAACCAGGACACAGTAGAACAGTTAATAAGAAATGCCTTTATTTATGGGCAGAAACTCGTACTCCTTTCCACAATTATGTCCTTGCTGAAATAAATACATAATCAAAAAATGTAACTTTCACCACCTTTAATATAACAAAGTCAAAGTCAGGGTTATTTATATATCTTTTTTTTTTAACCACAAAGCATTGGCTCAAAGCAGCATTAAAAATATCTAGACCCACACCCCCTGCTGAGCAAGCCTAGGACAACAATGGAATGAAAAATACATAAGTGTGATGAGGAGGAAACCTTAGCAAGAACAAGACTCAGAAAGACACCCAACCTCCTTAGACAGCCTAGATGTTAAACATAAGAAATAAAATGGAGTGTTAAAGCAGGTCTCTGGGTATTGCTTGAGCCAGTAAAAATGCAGTCACTGAAGGTTCTCATGTGAAGGCAAATCTTATTTATCAGAGTAAACCCCATGTCTGTGTGGGTTTACTCTGGGTGCTCTCGTTTCCTTCCACGTTCCAAAGACATGTTTAATTGGTTACATTAAAGTGGCCCTAGTGTGTGACGATGGATTGGCGCCCTGTATAGAGTTGTTACTGCCTTGTGCCCTATGCTGCCGGGTAGGCACCGGCTCTCCCGTGACCCTGTCCAGGATCAAGCAGATAAGTAAGTGAATGAATGAGTGATAAAGTGTACACAGGCAATAGAACATCTTTACACCCCTTTAGTCACTGTTTTGTCTTACAGCCTGAAATCAGAACAATATATATTTTTGGTAACTTATTTAGGCATTTGGCCTTACAACATTCAAATAATGAGAAAAGCAGAAAAGGTTCTGAAAACTAAAATAATAGGGTTGGAAAAGTGATCAGCCCTTTGATTTAGTACTTTGTAGAACCACATCTTGTTTTAATTACATCCATCAATCTGCCCATGTCCCTACCAGCTTTGCACACCTGGACTGAGAAATATTTGACCATTCTTCCTTGCAAAGTTGTTCGAATTCAGTCAAATTTCATGGGAATGCTGTGCTCTTCACAGCTCCACCGGTGTGGTCTGGGTAGGGGTACAGGTGTTTTCAGTCAATAGGATGTCTGCTCTTCACAACACATGTTTGTGGAAGCGTATCATGGCACGAACAAAGGAGATTTCTGAAGACCTCAGAAAAAGAGTTGCTGATGCTCATCAGGCTGGAAAAGGTTACAAAACCATCTCTAAATAGTTTGGACCAATCCACAGTCAGACAGACTGGGTACAAATGGAGGAAATTCAAGACCATTGTTACTCTCCCCAGGAGTGGTCGACCAACAAAGATCACTCCAAGAGCAAGGCGTGTAATAGTTGGGAAGGTCACAAAGGACCCCAGGGTAACTTCTAAGCAACTGAAGGCCTCTCTCACATCGGCTAATGTTAATGTTCATGAGTCCACCATCAGAAGAACACTGAACAACAAGGTGTGCATGGCAGGGTTGCAAGGAGAGGGGGGAAAGCCACTGCTCTCCAAAAAGAACATTGCTGCTCGTCTGCAGTTTTGCTAAAGATCACGTGGACGAGCCAGAAAGGCTATTGGAAGAAGATTGTTTTGTGGACGGATGAGACCAAAATAGAACTTTTTTTGGTATAAAAGAAAAGCGTTATGTTTGGAGAAAGGAAAACACTGCATTCCAGCATAGGAACCTTATCCCCATCTGTGAAACATGGCGGTGGTAAAGTATCATGGTTTGGGCCTTTTTTGCTGCATCTGGGCCAGGACTGGCTTGCTATCACTGATGGAACAATGAATTCTGAATTATATCAGATAATTCTAAAGGAAAATGTCAGGACATCTGTCCATGAACTGAATCTCAAGAGAAGGTGGGTCATGCAGCAGGACACCGACCCTAAGCACACAAGCCGTTCTACCAAAGAATTGTTAAAGAAGAATAAAGTTCATGTTTTGGAATGGTCAAGTCAAAGTCCTGACCTTAATCCAATGGAAATGTTGTGGAAGGACATGAAGCGAGCAGCTAATATGAGGAAACCCACCAACATCCCAGAGCTGAAGCTGTTCTGTACGGAGGAATGGGCTAAAATTCCTCCAAGCCGGTGTGCAGGACTGATCAACAGTTACAGGATACGCTTAGCTGCAGTTATTGCTGCACAGGGGAGTCACACCAGATACTGAAAGCAGAGGTTCACATACTTTTGCCACTCACTAATATGTAATATTGGTTCATTTTCCTCAATAAATAAATGACCAAGAATAATATTTTTGTCTCATTTGTTTAAGTGTGTTCTCATTTTCTACATTTAGATTTGTGTTAAAATCTGATGATGTTTTTGGTCAGATTTATGCAGAAATGGGTTCACAAACTTTCAAGCACCACTATATACTTCCAGAACATGCACTAATCTCCCTGCCTCTGGCTGTTGTTGTGGTGTGGCACTTGCATGCGAGAGTAATGAGGAGCAGTTTGACCAATGGCTGTCTGCAGGGCATGCACATAATCAACCATCTATTTTCCAGAAGGTGGGGCCTAAAGGCAAGGGACAAAATAATGCAAAGACAGTGTATAGCAAATGTCAGAGTAAAATCCTGTACATTTTAATGAGACCTAAATTTGGAAATTATTTAAACTGAATAAAAGCTTTTTTTAGGTCTCATAAAGGACTTCTGGTCACTCTGTTGGAAATTATACATATACACAGATGATCCAAAACATTTTGAGCAGTCACAGATTGATAAACAAATGCTGTGATTATCTAATTACAGTATGACTGTCTCATACAGTGGCATACATGTTAACGCACAGTAAGTTAACCACATAAACTTAGGCTTGACTTTAATTTGCTGCCTTTACTTTCACAATATACAGATCAACAGCCCTCAAAACAACAAAGGCAGCATGCATGAAATTTCTTATATATATATTATATAGATATGCGTCCTACAGCAACTAAGCAAACACAGTGTAGCATTTTGAATTGGCTCATGTTTTATTAATATGTATATAATATCTTACATACATTTTTGTTACCCCTTCTCTGAGGGGTTAGAAGGGCCTGACTGCACACCACTGGTGTATATATTACTACACTGTCTGGCACCAATGCTATCCAATGGCTGGCAGTCTGCTTGGCTTTAAAATAATCTCATCTAGACTGGTCCTTGCAGGTCACTGCACATAGGATTGTATTCACTGATGGCTTTAGTTAATCCAGAATCCTTAAGCTGTGTGCAGTCCTCAGTGGTGCAGTTCACTTTCGACTAATGCTTTATCCTTTTCTGTTCTGGTTTGGCAATTGAAAATTTGATAAAATATCTAGTCATTTCTGGGCGGCAGAGTGGTGCAGGGGTTAGTGCTGTCGCCTCAGACCCAACAGCGTCTGGCTGCAGACCTTCAGAGCTCCCAGGTTTGATTCCCATACACTGTACAGTATTTTAACAGGATGCATAAAATACATAACATTAAATCCACATGACAAGGAGAAATTGACTCTACAACACCTCTGAAGGTATCTGGTACTATTGTACCATGATGTGAGCAGCAGATCCTTCAAGTCCTGTAAGTTGCAAGGTGGGGCCTCCATGGCTGGGACTTGTTTGTCCAACAGATCCAACAGATGCTCGATCAGACTGAGTTCTGGGAAATTTGGAGGCCAGGTCAACACCTTGAATCTGTTTCTCATCCCAAACTTTTTTTTTTCAATGTGGCAGTGTGCATTATCCTGCTGAAAGAAGCCACTGCCATCAGGGAATACTGTTTCCATGAAGGGTTGTACTGCCACAGTATTTAGGTAGATGGTATGAATCAAAGTAAAATCCACACATCAGTGGTTTTAATGTTATAGATGGTCACTCCACTGACAATCAGTGCTGCTGACAGATCCTGCCCTGCTATGTGATATGCGTCACATGTGGCCCAAGTCAGAAAGTGACTGCATTAGAGGGGAGAAATGTAGAAAACAACTTTATTTTCTCATATTTAATCTATTTTCCCCCATTAGTCCACCAAATAAGTGCCAATTGTAGAACCCTGATCTGGTACATGTCTTTCACTCTGGAATGGCTCACAGAATTCTTGTAGCTTTTTCTGAATAACCTTCCTAAATAGAAACCTAATGACTGTATGACTTTGGAACCAAAAAAAGTACTACCAGTTAATTGTATTTTAAAGATCTCATCTCAGTTATGTTATTGCAGTGGCTGCTAGTGCAGCTCATTGAGTTCATTTCACAGCATTCTATACAAAAAGCGTATGCATTTACATTTACAGCATTTAGCAGATGCCCTTATCCAGAGCGACAGAAGTACTTTGTATTCTTCTATTCTTCTTAGTCGACATTACCTTATGCTAGTACAAATAAGCAATAGCACAACCCAACTGATTCCCATTAGTGCTGAGTGAAGACGTGAGTCTTTAGTCATGCTTTAAAGACAGCAAGAGACTCAGCCATTCGGACATCCACTGGAAGTTCATTCCACCACCTGGGTGCCAGGACAGAATATTGTGTGGTGGGTCCAGTCGAGTCAAGCTCATGTCTCAAAGGGTTTGAGGTACAGAGTGTGGTTTGTTTTTTGGCTTTGTAGGGTAGCATCAGGGTTTTGAATCTTGATGTAGGCAGTGACAGGGAACCAGTGAAGAGAACGTAGCAGTGGGGTGACATGAGAAGACCAGCTAGATGAGCACTGCAGAAATTTAGTTTTGATACAACAAGAGACTTTATAAGCACCATGGGTGGCTTCTTTGGAAAGGATGGGTTGCATTCTCCTGATTATTGTAGAGGAGACACACTCTAGCTGTATGGAATAAATATAATACTTTAAAATGAAATGAAAAATATAAAATTAAGTGAATACAAAATCAACAACAAAACCCAGTGTTTCAAATTGTTTAGCACAATCAAAGTCATCAGTACACAGTCACAATCATTTCAGTTGTGTTTGAGCCATGGCTAGTCTTCACAATGAGGTGAATGTGTGGCCCTAAAAAAAATTAAATAAATTTCTTATTTCTGAACTGTAAAGCCAAAGCACATTTTTCCATCACTGATATACTCTGACAAAGTGATGACCTTTTCGGCTGCTTTTGCTCTATGCTCCTGATAAAAGGGAAACCATTAAAAATCCGATAGCAGGAAATGAGCTCCCGATTCACTTGCCAAGGACCCATGAGCCAGAGCGTGTGATGGAGATTATTTCACCGAGACCACAGTCATTAACTCCACTTGTGATTAATACCATAGACATGTCAGAGCTCTTATTCAGAGTCGGCTTGTCATTGAAGGTCCAGAAGATGAATGAAACATTCTGCAGACTCGATGAGTCTCAATTCATATTCTATTTGCTTGAATTAATGGCACTATCACTTGTATAAGAGGGGTCTTTTAATCAAGGCTACTTTTTAAACTGTGCATGTTTATTGAACGATTTCACACCCACTGGATATCTGGGGAGCCTTGATAAGCTCCTGAAATGTCATTGAAGAAAGCTCCCGCAGTGCCATTTTGTTTGAACTTAGCAATGTGTGTGAATGTAATCCTTCTTTGTCTCATACACTAAACATTTTGACATCGTCTGTTAAACCTCTAATCCATATTATGTTTGGACACCAGATATGTAACAACTTTACAGGGAAGAATGGCTAGAATTACTATCAAACACAATTTCAAAGAGCGTAGTGTTCAGCAGAAATGCAGAACAAGTGGAATCCTGAAGGATGGTCTCATGCCTCTCATGCAAACCCCTTTCATCAAAACTTCATCTCGCTTTCATCTGTCCCGGAGCCTTGGTGGCCATTGGGGTGCCACTGAGGACTGGTCGAACAGCTCTATCCTCTGCCGATCTCTGGGTTTCTGCAAAGGTCAGATCTGTCCATTTTTGAATATTGTTTTCCCTCTGCATCCTTCGTCTCCCTCTCGTTCTTCCTCCCTCTTTTGTATCTTGCAGGATGGTTTTTGCAAGTCCTGATCATCTCGAGTCTTGATGATATGCCATTTCAGTCTTCATATGGGCCAGTGGCATGCCATATATTATTTCATACTGCCTCACTAGACTGTGACCAAGACTTTTGGCAGTGCAGTTCAAGACAAGATGAAATGAGATCAAGACTGGATTATTTTTTTCAATCATACAAGAATAAAAAGAAGAAATGGAAAACATTTAATTAGTTTGAAATTCACTTGACATTCATTATCATTCAGATGTATGATATATTAATAAATACTGCTATATTTCTTCATATATTTTATAAAATATTACAGTGAATAATATATAGCCTAACACTGTCATTATATTATGGTCTTAGTCAAACTATGGCAGTGTAACTGATTCTGTATCCCTTCTTCTCTCAAACTTAATCAGAAGTCACCACAAAATCAAGTCAATATAACCGACAACATCCCTTCTGTCCATTTTTATTATTAAATGTAAAAACGTAACCATTTCAATCTGCCCTCAAACAAAAACTATCCTACATTATACTGCCATCTGAAAGTCAGACCCAAAAAGTGTTCATTAATTGGATACTGAGAGAGAAGAGTAGTAAGGTGATTTAAAAAAAACAAAAAAAACTTTCATAATTAGCTCTGCATTTCAAGAAGGAACTACAGAGCTTAAAATGTGACAAGTAGAAAGAATGTGGGTTTGTGTCCCAATACTTTTGTTCAAGTGTATGTGCATGAGGGGGGGTGGGGGTGAACATGTGCATCTGCTGTGAGTATGTGAAAATGTCTGTTCAAATTTGAATCTGAACAATCCGTCAGTGCTTCATTGGAGATTTTTAGTTTTTTAAATCTTTTTTTTTTTTTTTTTAATCAGATTGACTCCAAACATGGATGGCACATCGCACATCATGATTATGCATGCAACAGTGTTTGAACCATGTTGTACGTTAACTGATTCGGGCTGTATTAATTGCAGAAATGTGTGGAATAATAATAATAATAAGAAGTAGTATGAGGGATAACAATATACACTGATTTTCAAGCACTGCATAATTAACATCACCTCAGACACACAGACACATTGGACTCGACTGGCCTCGACAACAATTTCCGAATTCACCTTAGACCGAGACGAGACCCAGACTGGACTCGAGTACTACTGGTGATGTCTTTGTACGAGATGTGAAGGACACTTCTGAAATATCTCATTTCCATGATATGAATTCTCCTCTCTAGATCAGCTGTCAGGATGTACGTCTTGCAAGCACAGAGAAAGATGGAGAAAAGTATAGCAAGCATCAATCTGATCTTTGATCTGAGGGTGATGTTGTCATCCTGTCTGGATTACAGTTTGTGCTGTAGTTGCCTGTGCTGTTCTGGAAAGTACTTCTGGCTTTGAGCCTTTAAAACTGCAGACGAACTGCAGATGTTCTTTTTGGAGAGCAGTGGCTTTCTCCTTGCAACACTGCCATGCACAACATTGTTGTTCAGTGTTCTTCTGATGGTGGACTCATGAACATTAACATTAGCCAATGTGAGAGAGGTCTTCAGTTGCTTAGAAGTTACCCTGGGGTCCTTTGTGACCTCGCCAACTATTACACGCCTTGCTCTTGGAGTGATCTTTGTTGGTCGACCACTCCTGGGGAGGATAACAATGTTCTGAATTTCCTCCATTTGTAAACAATCTGCCTGATTGTGGATTGGTGGAGTCCACAGTCTTTAGAGATGGTTTTGTAACCTTTTCCAGCCTGATGAGCATCAACAACTCTTTCTGAGGTCCTCGGAAATCTCCTTTGTTCGTGCCATGATACACTTCCACAAACGTGTTGTGAAGTGCAGACTTTGATAGATTCCTGATCTTTAAATAAAACAGGGTGCCCACTCACACCTGTTTGGAATCCCATTGATTCAAAACACCTGACTCTAATTTCACCTTCAAATGAACTGCTAATCCTAGAGGTTCACATACTTTTGCCACTCACTAATATGTAATGACCAAGTATAATATTTTTGTCTCTTTTGTTTATCTGGGTTCTTTTTATCTACTTTTAGGACTTGAAGGACTGTGAAAATCTGATGATGTTTTAATGCAGAAATATAGACAATTCTAAAGGGTTCACAAACTTAAGCACCACTGTATGTATTCATGAAAAATATGAAACATGATTTTCACACCAGTGTTTCCTAACATATAGTGCAGTCTGTGCATAGCAGGGTAAACATCATTCATCATTCCCGCTTTGTCTCCTGTTGGCTTTGGAGGTCTTTCCCAGAATGACATTGGCACAGGCAAAAATATTCCTTGGATGAAATGCCAGTCTATATCATAGCCAGCCTCATATCCACACTACCTTCAGGTTCCATGTTCTGTCTGGGGTTTGAACCCAGATTTGAACGGTTGTCGCCAGCACCTGGCTCTTACCTTCAAGCAGTATGAGCTGCTCCAGGGACAACTGGTTGTGGTCTTTTGTCTCTCCTCTTCTTCAATCTTGTGCTAGAAAGGTATATATGGAGAACTTAAAAAAGAAAAATACAACACCTTGCCAACTATTAAGCATGGTGGTTGTTCTGCTGTGGTTGTGCATCAGCCAGTCGCACTAGAAATTGAAAATTGCTGCACAGACTATGATGATTCAGCTTAGGATATTTCGACTTTACGATGGTAGTCCGGTAATACACATAAATAGACATTCAGCAGAAACTGTATTCTGAATTTTGAGTTTCAAATTTTCCTCCGGCAAGCCATATGCAGTACAATAATCTCCCACGGGGCATTCAGGCAGTAGGCTGAGCTGCAGCAACACCCTCAGTCTGCCAAAGGACTAACCATTTTGTTTTTGTCTTTCACTTTTATTCATTACATTTCATGAGATATTTAACACTACTATTATGCAAGTGTTTTAAACATGTTTAATTCAGGCTACAGGGTGGCACAGTGGCTCAATGGGTAGTACTGTCACCCCGAAGCAAGAAGGTCCTGGGTTTGATCCAAGGTGGAGCATTCTGGGTCTCCGGTTACTCAACTTTCCTCCCACAGTCCAAAGATGTGCGTGTTAGGTTAATTAATTATGCTAAATTGGCATGGACTTGAGTGTATATATATATATATATATATATATATATATATATATATATATATATGACTAGTCTTGAGATAACCTTGTGTATAGATGTCACCTTGTGTGTGGTACTCTGGTTTCCTCCCACAGTCCACAGACATGCATGCTAGAAACTGTGTCTGTGTCCAGTATAGGTTGACTCAAAACTCTTCTCACTACTGAAGCAGAAAAAAAATGAGCTGGGAATAAATGTCCTATTGGTGCCATTATGGTCTGTATGCAACGTCTTTAAAATATGAGCGCAGCTGATAATCATGTTACATCCTTTACCTGCTCCCTCTGTCTCTGTGCCCTCTAAAGATCCTGGCACTCCCGGATGCTTGAGTATTTCATGCTGTGAAGGAGGAAACACCTCTGAGCTGCTCTTTCGAATGAAACCTGATTTAATTTCCCTTGTGACTCCTTTCTCTTGACACAGCTCTTGCTGGAGTGATTCATGGCTCGCAATGCTAGTATGCTCTGTGCTTTGTACCTGTCCTGGATTCACACACAGTATTTGCATTAGAGTAAATATGGCTATGAAATGACATGTATATGATACATGTATATTTCCAGATGCCTCCAAAGGCACATCCATAGACAGGCCATATCATCGCCTGAAGAAACAACTACACGCTTAAAAGCTGTGTGTTTAGTGCTAATGCACTCCACTTAAACCACACTCATTTGGAAGAGGAATGGATCCGTTCTATCGCTCCTGTCCACATCTGCATAGCTTTAGATTTATGTAAGGAAATAAGCTATCCAGATCCCTAATGTTTCTCCATTGTACCTTATGGCTTGAATGGATCAGTGTAAATGGATGCTCGAAATGAAGTTGGTGGGTCCTGCTGAGGAACCATAATGGATTTCCAGAACGTAATACAGCCTGGAGCTTCTGCATTTTGTCAAAGCTGTGTTTTTACAGAACAGAATAGAGACCCTATGCCACTTAATCTCATCATATATACAAACATCCTGCCTAAAAATCATTCAGCCCATCCCATCATTTATTTTCATACTTTAACGTTTTTTCCTGCTCAGGCACAGCTCTAGCACCTATCCCCGAGAACGCCATCCATCGCAGGGCTTGGTATTGATGTACCTTGCTTTTGCAGTGCTGGTGGATGTACTGGTTCACAGTGCTCACCTGCAAGGTGAGGCCTGACAATTATGGAGTTGCATTTTACTTAATTGACTTTGTTAAGACCAGTTATTAGTACACTGACTCTGGTTAAGTCCAGGTCCTGTGCTCTCCTGACTCCTAAGTTCAGTTCACACAAGTCCTAAAAGTAGATAAAGAGAACCCAGTTAAACAAATGAGACACAAATATTATACTTGGTCATTTATTTATTGAGGAAAATGATCCAATATTACTTATTAGTGAGTGGCAAAAGTATGTGAACATCTAGGATTAGCAGTTAATTTGAAGGTGAAAGTAGAGTCAGGTGTTTTTCAATCAGTGGGATGACATGACAATCCGGTGTGATGGGCACCCTGTTTTATTTAAAGATCAGGGATCTATCAAAGTCGCTCTTCACAGCACATATTTGTGGAAGTGTATCATGGTACGAACAAAAGAGATTCATGAGGACCTCAGAAAGAGTTTTTGTTTATGCTCATCAGGCTGGAAAAAGTTACAAAACATCTCTAAAGAGTTTGGGACTCCACCAATCCACAAGTCAGACAGATTGTGTACAAATGGCAGGAAATTCCAAGACCATTGTTATCCTCCCCAGGAGTGGTCGACCAACAAAATCACTCCCAAGAGCAAGGCGTGTAATAGTTGGTGAGGTCATCAAAGGACCTGAGGGTAACTTCTAAGCAACTGAAGGCCTCTCTCACATTGTCGTATAATGTTAATGTTCATGAGTCCACCATCAGACAGAACACTGACCAACAATGGTGTGCCTGGCAGGGCTGCAAGGAGAAAGCCACTGCTCTGCAATTTGCAATTTGCAGTTTGGGGAAGAAAAATTAGTCTCGCACTCCATTGTTCAGCACTCGGTTGCCATTTGGCAGGAGTCGAGTCGGCGACTCTTTTCAACCTGACACATCGGCTCACAATTCCACGATTCCATCTCAAAATCTCTTGCTCGTCGGTGCAAGATCTCTGCTTGTGTTTCTCATGTTTTTCTTTATCTTTACACGTACAGTCCTGTATTCTTAGTACAATAATTCCCCATTAATATCAAAAAAGGTGAGTGTGACAGCAAACCAAAAGGAAACAGTGAGCGCTGCTGCACAGTATCACACTCTCTTGCCGTATGCTGGGCTTATGGGTTGCTGAGCAGCAGTGTGCTTGAGTTTGCCAACAGAGTAAACATTTTGCTTTGGATTTTTTACGTTCAAAAACGTTAGTCAAGAAATTACAATTGATATTTTTTCAAACACTTTATTATAAACTAAGATTTGTGTAATAACTTTGGACAAGTAGGGTTAATGTAAGTGTTTAAAACAACAGGTCGGCACCGGTATCAAACAATATACTGTAGACTAGATTAAACACCTCCTCGTTCCTGACACATTCATAATGCATTCAACTTATGATGAATTATCTTTGTCAGAACATATCCCCATTGTAAATCAGGGATTGCACCTGTACAATACAACTCCATTAATGCATATAATGCCTTTACACAGTGTGATTTCTGTGGTCTGGTACGGATTAGTTCAATTTACCTTATTCCTTATGGGAAAAATTTGCTCCATACTCATCGTTTTCAGTTCTCGATGAGCCTTCTGGAACCAATTTTAAAGACGAGTACTGAGGATACCATCTGTAACAGTCGTATGAAAAAGTTTGGGCACCCCTGATAAATTTTCATGATTTTTCTTTATAAATCATTGGTTGGTCTAGCTCAGCAATTTTCAGGTAATATATCATATAGCAGATGAACACCGTGGATATTTTGGAGAAGTGAAATTAGTTTATAGGTTTTACAGAAAGTGTGCAGTAATTATTCAAACAAATTAGGCAGTGCGCAATAAATTTGGGCACCCCTTGTCATTTGAATACCTTTAGCACTAATTATTGGAACACAAAAATTTGTTTTGTAAGCTCATTGACCTCTTGAATCTAACTACACCAGTGGATCCAAACTATGAGAAGGGTTAAGGTGGCCAATTGGAAGTTTTTCTCCTCTATTGCATCTTCTCTGAAGAGTGGCAAAACATGGGAGCCTCAAAAACTACTCTCAAATGGCCCTGAAAACAAAGGTTGTTCAACATCATGGTTCAGGGAAAGGGGAAAGCTCTCTCAGAGACGATTTCAGCTGTCAGTTTCCACTGTGAGGGAACATAGTGAGGCAATGGAAGACCACAGGCACAGTTTCTAGTATTAAGGAACTCCCGAAGTGGCAGACCAAGAAAAATCTCAGATAGCAGAGGCGGAGGATGGTGGGGAACAGTCATAGTCAAGCCACAGACCACCTCAAAGACCTACAACCTCATCTTGCTTGCAGATGGGTGTCACTGTTCATCGTTCACTATAACAAGCGCACTTTGCACAAGGAGGCTGGCTGTATGGGAGAGTTCATGCAGAAGAAGCTCTTTTTGTCAGGACATGCACAAACAGAGTACTTGAGGTGTTGTACAGCACATTTGGACAAAAATCCAGCTTCATTTGGAATAAAGTGGCTGTCGTACTGATGAAAAAAAAAAAAAAAACAAAATGAGGTATTTGGAACATAACAAGGAGCGGAAAAAGAACACAGCATCCCCCCAAGACAAAACACCTTGCTACCCACAGTAAAATTTGGTGGCGGTTCCATATGATGTGGGACTGGTGTGGCCAGTGCAGGAACGAGGAATCTTGTTTAAAGTTGAGCGGTCGCATGGATTCCAGTTAATATTCTCCAGATTCTTGAGAACAATGTTCAAGAATCAGTGCACAAAGTTTGCACCGAGGCCAACGACCCCAAACCCTGACTCAAAAAAATCTACTAAGGCATTCGATGCAGAGGAACCAGTTGTACAACGTTCTGGAATGGACATCTCAGTCCCCAGACATGAATATTTTTGAAAATGTTGGGCTGGTCCATGCTCGGGAAACCATCAAACCTGACTGAATCTGGTGAGAGAATGGTCCAAAGCAACCTTCAAGTGCAGAATCCAGACTGGAAGCTGTAGGAAGCGTTGAGCGGCTGTTATTTCTACAAAAGTGAGGATCTACTAAATATTGATGTGCATTTTTCTGTTGGGGGTGCCCAATTTATGTCACCTGCCTAATTTTGTTTGAATAATTACTGCACACTTTCTGTAAATCCTATAAACTTCATTTCACTTCTCAAATATCACTGTGTTCATCTGCTATATGATATATTTAACTCAAGTTGCTGATCTGAACAGCCAATGATTTATAAACTAAAATCATGAAAATTATCAGGGGTGCCCAAACTTTTTCATACGACTGTATATGCATTCTGACCTACCAAGATGGACTGGTAGCTTACACTAACACTATGTTTATTACAATCCCTGCTATATACATCCCATCCCATTTTATACTTTTATACACATGAACAGATTTGGCTCAATACAACATTTGGCTCTGTACTAATGTTTGGCTATATAATCATACTAATTAAAGTAATTGCCCTGGTGTTAATCAGTAGCATGCTTGTACATAAGCAATAATTCAGCTGGGGTAAACAGGGTCTGTTTGCCTTAATGTGAGATGGAATATGCAGTCATTATTTAGCCAGTTAAAATGCTGTTAATGATGTTTTTTCTATTCAGCCGTCCATTATAAGTCTGTCTCGGTGCTCTGAGACACTATTAGCTCAGCCTTTTAAAATATATCATCTCCCAAGAGATTTTCCTAAGAATATCATATTTCTGTTATTTCAATTTGTCATTTGTCATTTACCTTTGAATATCCAGCACAAACTCAAATGCTGTGCTTGTTCTGGAACTCGCAGCTATCAGGGGTAATTGGTTGGGAAATTGGAAATTTATCTTTTGGGTGTCTGGTTGTCAAAGCTGACAGGGATAAAGTGTTTCAGTATTTAATAGGATGAGCTAAAAAAGGAAAATAATTAAAAATGTATGCGTTTTGTTGTTTTATTACAACCTTTTGCTCCTTTCGATTTTCAGACCTGAATTACAAAAGGTTTAGTATGAAGTTTATAATACTAAATTAACACTAATGCAAACTTTTCTCATACAGGTACTAACATTTGGATTGTCTGGTTTATGATTTCAACTTTATGATGGGAATCCGATATGCAACATAACTACACATTCAACAGAATAGAATTTTTTGAATTTTGATTTTTCCCTGGGTAAGTGATATGCATTAATTATACTTCCCACAGATTTCTTGGCATGGTGGGCAGCAGTGACCTCAGTCCATAATGGAGTAAACCATTTTGCTTTTCACTTTCAATACTCATTATTCAATACAACATGGAAGATCTTCATCATTTTTATTAGAATCTTGAATCCTGAGAAACAACTACCGTATTTTTCGACCATAAGGCGCACTTAAAATCCTTTAACTTTCTCAAAATTGACAGTGCGCCTTAAAAAATGCGGTGCGTCTAATGTATGAATTAATTCTGGTTGTGCTTTCTGACCTAGAACCGATTGTAGATGGTACACGTACACGGCGGCTCATAAATCTGTCAAAATGTTTTAGCACGGCCCTTGGTAAGTTACGAAGCTTAACCGTAGTGGCGCATCATCGCGGAGTAATACGGTTATGTGCTTCATCAGCATTAGGGTACGTGCAATTCATTTCATTTTTTTTCGAAGCTATTTCAAGCACATGCCTATCAGTCCACGCAGTACAACATGGTTTCAGTAATAGAGCAGGCTGAGAGAGAATTCACCATTACCGAATCAATGGTACGGAAGTGGAGGAAGCAAGAAGACGCCCTGGCGCCAGGTAAAGACCAAACTGAGCTATCCGACGGAACTTAAGACGTTTTGTTTAATTTCATGCGTCTTATAACCCGGTGCGCTTTATGTATGAAAATAGATCCGTTAGCAGCCGATCGTTGATATTGCGTCTTATAATCCGGTGCGCTTATAGCCCGGAAAATACGGTAACAACATGCTTAAAAGCTGTGTGTTTTTAATGCTTATGCTTTTATATCATGGATAGGTGTGTTCATGTTTTTGCCCAACTGTAGGTTTAATGTAAGTGTTTTAAGCATGGTAGAACATGTAGGCTTAGGCTACAATATTCCGTTATGTTTAAACTCCTCGGTTTTATGATACAGTTCAAACTTGCGTTTTCTCCCATCATGGGGAGCAGCTTCAATTATAATTTGTTTAATTGCATATGTGATTGTTTAGATATTCAGCCATAACAGTGTTTATGCAAAATCTTGATCTACACTATCGACTACACAGTATTTTCTGGGGAACAAGCCTAAATATGACATTCCTTTTTCCCCCACAGATTTTAACTCACAGAAAAGATGAGGAAACATACAGTACAATTTAACATGTGTAAAAGTTCAGGCACCTTTCTATAGATGATACAATAGTGCTTTATGAAAGGTTCTCGGAACTTAATTGCCCTGGTACAACTGGCCCTGGCTGCTGTTGGCAGTTCAAATTCATCTCAAATTTCTCTGAGTCTAGAGGGTCCAGAAGCCAAGTTCTCCATTAAAGTTAAACTAGTGCTTTAAAGACTTCATATTAAGGAGGTTGGGCAGAACATTTGATGAACTGACTTGGTGAGGGTGAAGGAATAGAAAAGTGTCAGACTGAGAGCTTGTTTGGGGTTTCAGTACAGCTCACTGTTGACTGTGGAGATTGTATGCCTGTATGCTTCATATTATGAACCTGTTCACAGTGAGGGTGACTGAAAAAATACCATAGTGCTCATATTAAACCTACACATGATGCATTTACCCACTTTTGTGGAAGGCATGGAAGTGACAATTTATGTAATTAAAATTGTAGCAATGCCGTTGATACCATTAGGGGGATATTTTTGTTGGAGGCACACCTATAACTCTTGGTTGTAAGATTGGAAAGACAGAAATTTTATAACAGGCAATATAATACACAAAGAAATAGAGTAGTCTTGGAGAATTCTGATTCACTTTCATATAAGACAGAGGTGTCTTGCTTTTTGCCTGACACTGAAAAATGAAGAACCTGCACATCATGGACGTTTGCATGAAAATGAAATGCATAAATGTATAGTGTTTGACCTTTGCACAGTACTCTATATTATAACATATAATGAAATAGTGATATGCAAAGACATTAAAAGTCTGACCTTCTCACCTTCTCAGCTGAGGGTACAAAGACCTACACAGACAATGGACTTAATAGGTTTTAATTAGTATGACAGGTTGGAAACAGCATTTAACAGATAAAGTATCATGTTGTGATTTCTAAATTTGGAAAGATTTGATTTTATTAAACAAGCTGTTCTATTTTTAAACAAGCTTCTATTTTTAATGTTTCTCGGTATAATGTAATGCTTGCTCAACCGAATATGAAATGTTTTCTTAATGTGATCCAATGGGAAATTTTGTCAGTTTACATCACCAAACAGCTATGTTAACTTTTTACATATTCTCCTAAAAGTCATGTTGTGTTCCTTTGATCCTTTACAGCTGCTGAATGTGTTTATTTCATTAAATAATCCAAAATGTTTTCTGCATGTTGCTTAAAATACACGAGTAGATGATTTATACTGGATCTCTTAATGGTGATCATTCCCCTAGCTTCATTTGACACTTGAAATATAGTTGCTAAGAAATATGTATTGTGCATCCTGTGCTGCCTGATAGGCCTCAGCCCCCCTGCAAACCTGAACTGGATTACGCAGGTATGGAAACTTGAATTGAAATATCAATTAGACAGTAAATTCTGTTTTGATTTTGTCTGAAGAAGTCCTCCATGTCATTCGGTAATTCACTTAATCACAGGGCGCAAAGCAGGAACTAACACTAGACAGGGTGCCAATCCATCTCCTGGCACATGCATATACAGTACAGACTCACTCACACTGGGACTCTTTAGAGAGACCAGCTAACCTAACTTGTGTCTTTGGAATGTGGGAGAAAAAGTAGTTAAGGTACTGGGCTATTGATTAAAAGGTTTAAGTTTGATTTCCTACAGTCGCTGGGTCTGGGTCTGTAGTAGTACAAGCAGTCCAAGTCCCAGGACTTTCAAGCTGCCACTCTTTGGCTCTTGAGCAAATGCAAAATTGCTTGGATTGTGCCTTGTAAGACTGTATCGGCAGTGTCACTGAGTTTCTGCTAAATGATTAAATGAAGCCTTCCAAAAAGATCGTAACTGATCAAGCTTCTTCAGAATGCAGAAAGGTCAACTTGGCGTCCTGATGAAGCTTCCAGATGCTACTTTTACTCCGGGGAGGTCTCACTAAATAATTCCAACTTTAGCCCGTGGAAGTGTTTTTTTCTGATTGCTTTCAGTTGTTTAATACCGCATACAAATTTCCTGTATTTTCTGGATCTATTCTAAGAAAAAAACTAACATAATTATAATTATTAAAAACAACGAGCTTATATATATGGACAAGAAGCCGACAGATTTGAAGCAACTGCATACCGAAATCTCTGCCGAATATTTCTAGCACCATGCCATGAGGAATTAAGTCAGTTCTGAAGAGAAAAGGAGGTATGAGGTACAACCCTGTACCAGAAAGGTGTACCTGTCTTGAACAGGCTTCAGATTATGGACCTGTCACTATGGCAATAGTTTCAAAGAACAGCTAAATCTGGGATCATGTGAAACCTTGGACACAAGGACCTCTAACCCTGCAATCTCTTCATTTCCTTAGTTCCCTTCTTATTTCATTTCAGTCCTTTCATTTTATAGGCTTACCCTTGCTACACTTGCATGAATATGCATGTATATGCATATGAAGATGAAAGAGAATGTGCCAATTACAAATGATACTTGTGCTCATCTGAGAGTGTGCTAGCTAATTCATCACCTGCAGTGGGATCAGCATTTGTTTGATGCCATTTGATGCAGGTTCAAGGTCTAGTAATCAAATCTGCTTGCTTTGTAAAAGCTACATTCTACAGTCAACTCTTAAATATAGTAGAGGATCAACAGTGGTATGTGCACCGTTTGGTGGAAATGTTTTGGTCACATGATTGCTTTGTATGGGCATCAAGCCAGGATCAATTCAAGCATGTTCAGTTTTCACTCCAACCTCCATATAATAACCTCAGTGAAGTTCTCTACCAGATACCAACTGCTTGTGTTTTTGTGATGGATACCATTTGTAGTTTAAGGAACTAGTTTGACTACCTGCAAACCAATTTTCAACCGTCTACAAGAAACCCATTCACCTGAAATCTCATACTGAACCCAGTTCAACAAATGAGACAAAAATATTACATTTGGTCATGTATTTATTAAGGAAAATGATCCAATATTACATAAAAGTGAGTGGCAAAAGTATGTGAACCTTTGCTTTCAGTATCTGGTGTGACCCCCCTGTGCAGCAATAACTGCAGCTAAATATTTCCTGTAACTGTTGATCAGTCCTGCACACCGGCTTGGAGGAATTTTAGCCCATTCCTCCGTACAGAACAGCTTCAGCTCTGGGATGTTGGTGGGTTTCCTCACATTAGCTGCTCGCTTCAGGTCCTTCCACTTCCAGGTCAGGACTTTGACTTGGCCATTCCAAAACATTACCTTTATTCTTCTTATTCTTTGGTAGAACGGCTTGTGTGCTTAGGGTCGGTGTCTTGCTGCATGACCCACCTTCTCTTGAGATTCAGTTCATGGACAGATGTCCTGACATTTTCCCTTAGAATTCTCTGATATCATTCAGAATTCATTGTTCCATCAGTGATGGCAAGCCGTCCTGCCCAGATGCAGCAAAACAGGCCTAAACCATGATACTACCACCACCATGTTTTACAGATGGGATAAGGTTCTTATGCTGGAATGCCGTGTTTTCCTTTCTCCAAACATAATGTTTTTCTTTTAAAACAAAAAGTTCTTTTTTGGTCTCATCCATCCACAAAACATTCTTCCAGTAGCCTTCTGGCTCGTCGACGTGATCTTTAGCAAACTGCAGACGAGCAGCAATTGTTCTTTTTGGAGAGCAGTGACTTTCCTTCTCCTGCAACCCTGTCATGCACACCAGTGTTTTTTCTGATGGTGGGACTCATGAACATTAACATTAGCCAGTGTGAGAGAGGCCTTCAGTTGCTTAGAAGTGACTCTGGGTCCTTTGTGACCTCGTCAACTATTCATGCCTTGCTCTTGGAGTGATCTTTGTTGGTCGACCACTTCTGGGGAGGGTAACAATGGTCTTGAATTTCCTCCATTTGTACACAATCTGTTCTGGACTGTGGATTGGTGGAGTCCAAACTCTTTAGATGGTTTTGTTTTGTAACCTTTTCCAGCTTGATGATACAATTCTTTAAACATGTTATGAAGAGCAGACTTTGATAGATTCCTGTTCTTTAAATAAAACAGGGTGCCCACTCACACCTGATTGTGATCCCATTGATTGAACACAAGTGATTCTAATTTCACCTTCAAATTAACTGCTAATCCTAGAGGTTCACATACTTTTGCCACTCACTAATATGTAATATTGGATCATTTTCTTCAATAAAAAAATGACCAAGTATAATATTTTGTCTCATTTGTTTAACTGGGTTCTCTTTATCTACTTTTAGGATTTGTGTGAAAATCTGATGATGTTTTAGGTCATATTATTGCAGAAATATTATTATATCATATTCTGTGCTCTTAAAAACAAT
This sequence comes from Ancistrus triradiatus, assembly GCA_025084515.1. Taxonomy (NCBI): domain Eukaryota; kingdom Metazoa; phylum Chordata; class Actinopteri; order Siluriformes; family Loricariidae; genus Ancistrus; species Ancistrus triradiatus. The sequence continues at coordinate 5,452 of JAJAGP010003965.1, read as the reverse complement.
GCCCCTGAATGTCAACAAGATCACACACTTGTCATCTTACAATAACAATTTTAATGACATTGGACCATTTATACAACTTGTAAAATCCACCAAAACACAAAACTTGTCAAGTCTTACAGATGCCGTGGAGAATCTTACATCTGGCTGTGACGTTCTACACAAGGATCACACTGACCTCCACAACAATCAAGCCCATTACAGTGCTTGTGTATCAATATCTATTTACAGTACGTAAAAATCATTTCATACCTGTGTGCTCAGGTCAGTGGCTTCAACCTGTACCATTTACATATGAACCCAGATACACCTCCATGACATCTTGCAAGGTGAGTTTTAAGAGCTTCAATATGAAACAGATTCAGTCTCAAAGTTAAAGACCACCTCTTAAATCAGACCAGCTCTGACGTTTTATGTTACTGAAAATCCAGACACCAGTTTCATTAGCTTAGTCAGATGGAGTCGTGTCATTGTACACCGGTCGCCTCGCGTATCAAAATGGAGACGTTTCATGTTCAAAAAGTTCATTTCCCATCTTGTCAAAGCTTCATCTCATCTTCTGCAGCCTCATTCTGTTTTCCTTATCACGCTTCTTGAGACCGGTGACAAACTGGGTGAAAAGCAGTTCCTGGTCCTTTTGCTTCGGGACTTGTTTGAACCTTGGGTCTCGGCCATACTTGTCCGAAAACTCTTTGAAAGTTGACCTACATGGGGGAAAAAAAGAATAATTCACCAAGTTGTCACAGGATGCTGTCCAGCTTTCCATTCCATTCGCCTGCCCTGCTTATCACTCTGCACTGCCTTTGTGGTTAATGAAGGCTTTGTTAATGTTGATTTGGCTTAGGGATATGAACTGAGCTCATTTCTGATCCGACTTCGTTCGCAAGCTAAATTGAGAAAAAAAAACTACAAGGGAATCATCAGCGGCCAGACATGCTAGCAATTCTCCCGTTCCAGCTTACTCTGGCAATCTTCAGCTTCAATGGCTAGGTGTAGTGCTGACACAAACATTACACTACATACTGTAATGACTCTTACAAAGCTGCATATTTTCAATTCTCCAGATGGGAATGGAACTTCTTTTATCTCTTGTATCAGTTTTTGCTCATTACCTAGGTGCTGCTACATTTTTATAGCCTTATTGCTGCTCACTTTACGAACTCCGCTCAGATTAATTCTTTTCAAACAGGTAATTCTTGAAGGAGCTGAAACCCGTAAAAGTTAAATGTCATGCGTATGACAATCTATGAAAAGAAAGAGCATTGCAAAGCAGGAGCGTGGCTCAGCTCACCAACTTCAAACAGACTCGAATTTGAATGAGCTCCTTTGAGAAATGGCGAAAGGAAACAAGATCAAGCATCCCAATTCAATAAAGCTTAGACCTGCATCACAGATTAAATCCATTATTAACAAAACAGCCCAATGCAACTCAGAGGTCATGAAGGCTCACCTAGTGTGTTTTGTTTCTTGTAGGCACAAAGGCAATAGTAGCACCAAAAAGCAGCTTGTTTAAGGATGTACCTGGATGTGATTTTGGATTCCTCGAGTAACTTCCTGAACTCCTCCTTTGCCTGCTGCAGTTTGCTCTTCCGCTCCTTGTACTCTTCTTTTATCCTAGCTTTGGCAAACTGATCAAAAATCTGGAAGGTACGGAAAAAGAATTCGGATTACAATGGCCTTGTTTATACCTGGTAGCTTTGTATGGCTGGAGTATCAGGGTATTATCTAGAAAGGAATGATCAATATTGATTTCAAATATAATTGCACTTGAGACCATCAAGTACTAAACTGAATGCTAATTTATCCATAACCTGGTCAAAAGTAATAGTAAAAATTAGAGATGCACCTATTGCAATTTTCTTGGCCATTTCCGATTGATTGGCTGATCCTGATTTTGGCTGAGTTTAGTGTCTAAGAATTGAAATGACAGCATACGAACACTTTTTATGGAAACTTCTTCATTGTTAAAGAAAGTTTGAAGTGACTTGTGCCTGGCTCTGCACTCTTAATAGCATTTTTTTTGTTTGTTTGTTTTACTTTGTTCGTTTTTTTGGAACGTTTTTGAAAATATTTTTCCAATGTTTTTATCGGAGCGTTTTTGGAAATGTGCTTCCATGGCTTATTTTCACCATCCATGTATTACAAACCGCACGCTCATAATGGCCCCCACTCTGAAGACACGGCTGTGTCTGCATAGATGCCTACACCCTCATTAGGATCCCTACTCCCTCTTTAGTACTGTGCTATTTAAGAAGACTATTTATTTGACAAAGTAGCACTCAACACAACCGAAATCTAACGCTTCCTCAACATTAACATATGTCAACGCTGGTCTCATAAACAAACCGGCAAGTGTCTGATTTAGATTTATCATCTCCGCCGCCCAAGGAGGTTGGGTCCCTTTTTGAGTCTTGGTCCTTCCAAGGTTTCTTCCTAGAACACTCAGGGAGTTTTTCCTTGCCACTGTCGCCCTAGGCTTGCTCAATTTGGGATTGGACGTAGATATTAGGAGATAATCTAAACTTGTAAAGTTGCTTTGAGACAATGCTCCATTGTAAAAAGCGCTATATAAATAAATATGACTTGACTTGACTTGAGCTATGTTTTAGAGCTCTGTAGGCAAAATGAACTGAGTTCTGAATAAAGTTAGTAAAAGTTCTGTGCTGTTTTTCACTGCCAGTGTCCTGCCCCGCTTGCACTTCGGTTATACGAGACCAATCAGCCGCTCAAGGTGAAAAACAGCCAATTCCGTCACGGGTCAATTGATCGGGGCAATCTCTGGTAAAACTAAGAGTTTCCCTTGAAAAGGTGGGATAATAATTTACAAACATGTTAGCAGGCCACCCTTATCCAGAGGACTTACAAATGAGCTGAGGTTAATTGGTGTTGATGGTTAAGGGCAGCAGCTCACAGAGTCTGAATTTAAACCCACAACCTCACAATTAGCAATCCAGAACCACTTTCCTCATGCAATTATTTAATCAGTCAATCACGTTGCAGTGGTGCAATACTTAACATCTTATAGACATGCACGGGCCTCATCAGACCCACTTTACTGGAGCACGTGCCCCAAGAAAATCACAGTGGTAAAAAGTCCATGGAGTGCAGGGCAGATCTACAGGATGTTTTGTTATATTTCTGAAAATCCAGACTTTCATTAGCTTACTCAGATGGGGTCGGGTCATTGTACAGTATTCGCCTGACATATCAAAATGGAAACCTTTCATGTTCAAAAAGTTAATTTCACAGCTCCTCAAAGCTTCATCTCATCTTTCTGCTGCTGCTTGAATCTGGCAACAAACTGGGTGAAAAGCAGTTCCTGGTCCAACAACCTATGAGTCCCAAATCCCAAAGAAATTCAACCACGTGTAGACATGGTATGATAGCTCATAGTTATAACCTACCAAAAGTTCATTATAGACCATTAAAGCAAATGTTTTCATTATTCTAGCAAAGCCATCAGTTATGATAGCAAAAACAAAATTAATGCAATTAATAAAAACTCTGTAGTGCCTTTAGTGTTTAACAGGCTTCTTTTTTGATTGGCAAGCAGAGGGGTACAGCTGTGACTCTCGAAATTGTGTGTGTGTGTTTGTGTGTGTGTGCGCCGGTACGACAAGTAGTCTAGAAATGCCCCTGCAGACACGGGTCAAGATCTTCAGCTAATGTTTCCATCAATCATCTGAATGGAAAAATGTGACCTAAGTAACCTATTCCATGGCATCATTATTGATGCCAGGCAGGATTTACATCCAATGGTATGTAGTTCTGTTAGGTTCTAAAATAAGTAAGTATACAGAATATACGGTTTGAATTACTTTGGTTATTAATTAAAGTCTTTATTCTGCTTTTATAACACTACTAAAGACTCTTAGATCAGCCCAGTAACACATATTTAATGACTACAGTGGAAAATCACACTGAAACCATCTTTATAATGCTTCTGAATTAGGATTCTGTTAGATGAGATCACGCCATACTCACTGTACTTAGGAAAAGTATGCCCATATATAGTGTGCCATATACAGGCCATTGATGGTATTACTGTTTGAACATACTACAACCTGTACCCTATATACAGTGATGCTTGAAAGCTTGTGAACGCTTTAGAATGTTCCATATTTCTGCATAAATTTGACATAAAACATCATCAGATTTTCACACAAGTCCTGAAAGTAGATAAAGCGAACCCAGTTAAACAAATGAGACAAAAATATTATACTTGGTCATTTGTTTATTGAGGAAAATGATCCAATATTACATATTAGTGAGTGGCACTAATGAGTAGTGAGTGAAGGTGAAATTAGAGTCAGGTGTTTTCAATCGATGGGATGACAATCAGGTGTGAGTGGGCAGCCTGTTTAATTTAAAGAACAGGGATCTATCAAAGTCTGCTCTTCATAACACATGTTTGTGGAAGTGTATCATGGCACGAACAAAGGAGAGTTCTGAGGACTTCAGAAAAGAGTTGTTGATGCTCATCAGGCTGGAAAAGGTTACAAAACCATCTCTAAAGAGTTTGGACTCCACCAATCCACAGTCAGACAGATTGTGTACAAATGGAGAAAATTCAGGACCATTGTTACCCTCCCCAGGAGTGGTTGACCAACAAAAATCACTCCAAGAGCAAGGTTTGTAACAGTTGGCGAGGTCACAAAGGACCCCAGGGTAACTTCTAAGCAACCTCAGGCCTCTCTCACATTGGCTAATGTTAATGTTCATGAGTCCACCATCAGAAGAACACTGAACAACAATGGTGTGCATGGCAGGGTTACAAGGAGAAAGCCACTGGTCTCCAAAAAGAACATTGATGCTCATCTGCAGTTTGCTGAAGATCACGTGGACAAGCCAGAAGGCTATTGGAAGAATGTTTTGTGGACGGATGAGACCAACATAGAACTTTTTGGTTTAAAAGAAAAGCGTTCTGTTTGGAGAAAGGAAAACACTGCATTCCAGCATAAGAACCTTATCCCATCTGTGAAACATGCTGGTGGTAGTATCATGGTGGTAGTATCATGGAACAATGAATTCTGAATTATATCAGAGAATTCTAAAGGAAAATGTCAGGACATCTGTCCTACCACCGGTAGTATCATGGTTTGGGCCTGTTTTGCTGCATCTAGGCCAGGACGACTTGCCATCATCGATGGTTAAAGAAGAATAAAAATGTTTTGGAATGGCCAAGTCAAAGTCCTGACCTTAATCCAATGTTGTGGAAGGACCTGAAGCGAGCAGCTAATGTGAGGAAACCCACCTACATCCCAGAGCTGAAGCTGTTCTGTACGGAGGAATGGGCTAAAATTCCTCCAAGCCGGTGTGCAGGACTGATCAACAGCTACAGGAAACGTTTAGCTGCAGTTATTGCTGCACAGGGGGGTCACACCAGATACTGAAAGCAAAGGTTCACATACTTTTGCCACTCACTAATATGTAATATTGGATCATTTTCCTCAAT
>JAJAGP010003964.1:48326-60282 GCA_025084515.1 Ancistrus triradiatus | reverse complement strand
CACACACACACACACACACACACACACACACACACCTGATCAGACCATAGCTCCCGGTTTGAGGATGAAGGACCAGTATGTGCTTCCACTAAGGAGCATATTTTTAAAAATTCCACGAGAGAACATGCAAATGTCACATGAAACTGTATTTAAAGTTTCTCTGGTGCAGATTAATCATCAATAATCAATAATCGATCCTTCCATTCCTTCTTAAAGTAGATCTGATTGCTGATCTAAAGCTTCTTCTCTGTGGATCTGAACTACAGCTCTTTTTAAAGCATTTTGCAGAATCAGGTTTTTCGTAGCTCTTCGTGTTAAGTGTGATTCTGCGCTCACACATGATCGTGTGAATGCGTCTCTGCACTTTAAAAACACTCTCACCCTCACTCTCGCGCGGCGTAAGAGAGAAGGTTCAAGCTTTAACTCTAACCCTGACTAACTGTGAAACCAAACTCTGAACTTTGCATGAAAGTTTTCTGCTAAACCGAGTCAAAAGATGAGTGATGGAACCCAAACATCTGGTCCTGGGTCTCCATTCATCACTGCTCTGTGTGTGTGTGTGTGTGTGTGTGTGTGTGTGTGTGTGTGTGTGTGTGTGTAAACATGTTTTCAGTTCTATTCTCAGATCAGATCAGACACAACATGTCCGGCACAGCTGGCTGATTCTCTGCTCTCACACACACTCAGTAAAAGCTGGAGGTGAAATGGCAAGGTCCCTCAGAGAACATCCACAATTAAAGATACGATTTGAATTATTAGGAGGGACCAAAGAAAGAAAGAAGCAAAGAAAGAAAGAAAGAAAGAAAGGCTTTGTTCATTTCAAGGAAACACCTGAAAGAGCTGCAGGTTCGAAACGGAAAGGACTGAGGAGACACAGGCAGACTTTCAGAACATCAACCAGAGCCAAAGATGAAGACGAGGAACGTACAGCTGCAACCAACGCAAGAGAGAGAGAGAGAGAGAGAGAGAGAGAGGGTCGATGGTAACTTAAAAACAAAAACACAGGTGCACAAAGCTCCGTACACACACACACACACACACACACACACACAAACACACAGAGCTTCATCATTGGAAACTTGGTCTACAGAACTTTTCCAAAACCCTTGAATGACATCATTAAACCCACCAGCTCTCGTCCAATCAGCTCACACCGTGTTCATCACCATCACTTACTAAATTTATCAACTTTCCTTCTTGAACCTTCTCCGGCTTAAAAACAAAAAACATTAAATAATCAGAGGAGGCTTCAACAGAGCAGATGAGCTCGAGGTCACATCCACTCTGACCGAAGCACTTCTTCTATTACTCCACCACACACACACGTAACCATAGCAACAACGGCAGCCATAACAAAGCAGCAACGTTATAATTATACAAGTAAAAGAAATGAGTTAGATGAAGCTCTTAATGAGCAGCCTGATGGTTCCAGTGAGCCAAGGTTCATCAGCCTTAATTACAAACCAGGATTTGGATTTAAGCTGGAAAGTTCAGAGAAACGTAAAAAACAGTTGGTACTTTAAACCAAAGGTCCTGGACTCTTAATGGAGTCGCAGCTCGACTGAAGATCAGTTTGAGTCCCATCACCAGAAATGCTGGATCAGCTTCTAGCTGGGTTTGGTTTGATGGATCAGTCAGAAATGTTCCGGGAGAGTTATACAGCATCAGCAGCTCCGCCGGTTCCAGTAGCTCCTTCTTTCTGATGTCCTTCACGGCGTTTGCTGGTGTTAAACTTGGCGTCTCTCATTAAACACCATCCCCACCTGATCGGAGCTTCATTCATGGATCTGTTAAGCCCAGCTCTGATTAACCCGACCGAGCTGCTGACGATCTAGAACTCCGACTCTAACATTTCTGACTCAGAACATTCACATTAGGAACTTCAGCTCAGTTATTTAAATTATAATGTTGATCCTGTACTTTGGTTCTAACACTTTGGATCTTAGTAACGACCTGCCTTAGAAATCGAGGAAACTTTCTTTTTAATAAATTAAAGTTTATCAGTTGATATGTCTGTGTTTATTTTCTGATTAATAAGCAGTTCTTGATCAATTCTGTTCCTCTGTTAGGACTGAAGCCCACAGTCTGATGATGGTGATTTAGCAGCGGGGGAACCATAGCATAGAACCATTTTACCTCAGATTTATTTCGGTCCTCTTTATCTTAAAATTGAAGAATAAATGGTGATAACAGAGCTGTGGTATAATCACAATCATACACTTGAGGTTCGTGCTGATCTACCAGCGCTGATATCTCATGTTTAAGCAATAATACACTCGAGGTTGGAGCTCTAACAGTAGTTAATAAATATTAAGACAATTTATGAAGTGACTGAGAGAGGAGAAATCTTACATTGTTACAACCTTGCTCATACATTAATTCATCTCAAAATTTGCATTGAACATGAAAATGTTTTCAAATCCTCTAAACTCTAACACATGGAAAACACTGACCTACATCAGCAGCTCAGAGGTTTTACACAATTCTCTGACTAAACCACACACAAAGAGCACAGTGTGTGTGTGTGTGTGTGTGTGTGTGTGTGTGAGAGAGAGAGAAAGAGAGAGAGAGAGAGAGATGAAACTACATTGTTTTGTTTTGTTTGCTGCTGCTTTGAAGAAATTCACATTTAAGCAGTTCATTCCTGATTAATCTTATAGTAAGTTTATTTAATCTTCAGGTTCAGAGCTAATTAACAATTCAGCTGTATGGAACACTGATACTCTTACATTACGTTAACAGTACAGCATACACCCACCAACCACTTTATTAGGTACACCTGCTCGTCCAACTGCTCATTAAGGCATATATCTAGTCAGTTAATCACACGGCAGTAGCTCAGAGCATTCAAAACGAGCATTAGAATGGTGGCAAATATGTAGAAGAGCATCTCTAAACCTTGAAGCAGATGGGCTACAGCAGCAGAAGCACGCCGGCTGCCACTCCTGTCAGATAAGAACAGGAAACTGAGGCTACGAGTTCATCCAGCATCTTTATTCTATCAATTTTATTAGGAACTAAAGAAGTCACTTCCTTCTCAGGCCAGTTTGAGGAGCATTAGGACTCACAGGAGCTAAGAAGATGAAATACTGATTGACTGCTGATCAGAAGGCTCAGGGTTCAGGTCTCGGTACTGTCACACCAACACTGGACCCCCGAGCTAAGAACCCATTAGCTGTAAAACATCAGATCAGTACAATACCTAAAAAAAATCACTTTAAGAGACAATATTACTAAAAATGACACTAAAGTTTGCCAACAAGCAAACTATTTTCACATTAAATACGAAGATCCTGAATAAAAAACAAGTTGCTTTAATGGTTTTAACACATTAGCAATTCATTGTATCTGTAACATTAAAAGAAAATAAACTGCAAACTAGAAATGAACAATTTAATATAATGATGTGTGTTTAAACAGTACAGTGTCATATTCGGAGAAATACTACACATACAATAATAACAAAAACAATAATAAAAACAGCAACTATTTACAATTATTATTATTATTATTATTATTATTATTAAAAACAAGAAGAAGAAGAATACATAAATAATAATAAGAAGAAGAAGAATAAAAATGTAAATATTATACACAACACGTATAGAATATGATTATATATAATAATAATAATAATAATAATAATAATAATTTGAACTCCATTCTGTGTTTTTATTGTTGAATGCTAAATGATTATTAAAGGTGTAATTAGTGAGTGTGTGTGAGGTCACTGTGGTGAGGGACTGTGGTAGCCTAGTGGTTAAGGTACTGGACTATGGACCAGAAGGTCCAGGGTTCAAATCTCACCTCTTCCAAGCTGCCACTGTTGGGTCCTTGAGCAAGGTCCATGAGCTTAACCCGGATTGGCATCTGCTCTGGATAAGGGCATCTGCTAAATGCTGTAAATGTAAATGTAGGTCACCTTTAGATCATTCATAGATCAGTTCAGCTCTGGCCATGTGTAAGAGAGGATGGCATTAAGGAGTCTGGGCACCTGCCATTCCTCACTCTTGAGTCACTCCTGAGTATTGTATGTGTGTGTGTGTGTGTGTGTGTGTGTGTGTGTGTGTGTGTTTGTAAAACAGCATCGATGTGTCGCAAGCAGATTAACACACACGTTCAGTTTGACCTGTCACAATAAATTATTAGCCGGATGTTGCAGAAGCAGCAGCAGCACTTTCCCTTATGTGTGTGCCCACCCCCAACGCGAGCGCGCACACACACACACACACACACACACACACACACACACACACACACACAACACACACACACACCACACACACACAGGGGCTCAGTGAGAGAGAGAGAAGATTACAATAGGCTGATTTCCTCTGTGGTCGAGTTTTGTTAGACACACCCCATTCTGCTGGCAGGTACACTGCTGCTGAGAGCCCATGATAAGTGTGTGTGTGTGTGTGTGTGTGTGTGTGTGTGTGTGTGTGTGTGTGTGTGCGTGTGTGTGTGCGTGTGTGTGTGCGTGTGTGCTGAAACTGTGCATGGTGTGACTGCTAACAAAAAAAACAGCACCTCAATGCTAACACCATGGCTATTATAGTAAAAAAAATCAACTAAAGGTTAATAAACACTGAGCTTAAGTAGAAAAGTAGAAAAAAGTGTGTATCCTGAACAAATATCATCACACACACACACACACATACACACTTGTGCTCAGTCTGATATAACTGCAGGTTGCACTCACTTTAGACATTGAAATCGATCCCCAACTTTTTAAACTAAAAAGAAAACAAAACAACTCAAACTAAAGTTTAACAAAATAACAACTAATCAAAAATAAACTAAACTAACCCTAAAACTAACATGAAATTCAAATAAAAAGCGGAAATGATCCAAAAAACTAAAAATAAATTATAATCCCGCAGAGTGAGCTGAGTTTTTCCAGGTGTCAGAGCATTTAATAACCACATAAATATGCACAAATAAAAATACACAATTAAAAAAAACACAATTAAAGTTACACAAATAAGAATACAATTTCTCAATAAATCTCAAATAAAAATGCAATAAAAACACACAATTAAAAACACAGTTTAAAACACACAAATAAATCACACACATAAAAACACACAAATAAAATCGCACAAATAGAAACAAATAAAACACACAAATAAACATATATAAAGCCTTGGTTTGTGGTGATTTGGGAGCAGGTGATGTTTTCACTCTGATTCTCTTATAATCTCTCGTTGCTAATTAATTAGTGTGATTAATTCCATTTTTATGCGCTTTGCTATACAGGATGAATTACTAGAACCCAAAAACCAGTTATTGTCCCGCTCGTCCTTCAGACCCAGACCCTCAGTCTCTACAGTACCCTGGTCATTATGATGTGTTAGCAGGCCCCGGGACCCTGAGGTTCGACCACAGTGTTCTCATTCTCAGGTGCCGCACCCAGTTAGTCCATGCTGCCGGCTAGACCTGGGGAACCTGGACAGCTTTGACCCCAGCAAACCAAAATGGGCGCGATACATGGGGAAGGGACCAGGTCTGGAGAAGCAGAGAGGAAAGTTTCAAACAGGACAGTTCTCTGTAAGAGTCGGTTCCTCTTAAGGTTGTGGTTCGTGATGTTTTTATCTTGCCTGATCATTAGAGGATTAGGATGTGTATCAGATCAGTTTAAGCAGATGTTGTGGTAATAAGCTGAAATATCTCCAGTACAGATGAAGTTATTATGATGTGACCAAAAGCATTTCATCACTAAGTGAAAGCAGATTACAGAGTCGCTTACACCGACCACCCTCATACAGATAAGAAGCTGAGGTTAAACCACCTTACTCAAGCGCCCAACACTGGCTCCAGCGGTTAAGGGTTAAAGGTCTTGCTCAAGGGCCACATGGTGTCTGTCTGACCCACTGATCTCGACCTTCCAACCACTACTGCATAACTTTAGTCATAGAGCTACCACTTCCTCTTCCAGTCGAGGACACATGAAGAGTTCGTTCATGGATTACGTTGATTATTCTGTCTGTATTTAATCCTGTTTGATTTAATTCATCTCCAGATGGTTCTGGATCATATAGATTGATATCTGCTCAGCTGCTTCAGCTTGATTTCTTTCCAAATTTCCCAAGTTCCCCCGTTCTCTCCAGATTTAGTGTGGAGTTTTTTAGTTCCCTCTTTCCTAGTTTTAGTTCCTGATTCTCTCGGTTTTGGTTTACGCCTGATCTCTACACTCATCTCTTACAGATTTCTGACTGATGATCATAAACTCCTGTTTTGGACCTCGTTCATGACCCGAGCCGGCCCGTGGGTCTGTGCAGCTCCAGGTAAGAGTGCCTTCCTTCCTTCACGTTGTTATGCTTTTATGTTTGTGTGCAGTTGCACCATGTGAGAAGCTTTTCTTATGAAGTTTGAGATGTGAAACCATCGATTACAGTGAAATCCTTTCAAATAAAAACCCTAAAAAAACCCAGAGAGAGGTGCATATCAGTGAAAGGGGGCTGCAGTGCCGTTGGAGGATGTAATCAGCAGATTCTAAGCTCTAAACCTGTAAACAACACGAGTTCCATGAAACGGAGCAGCTTTCTGTATCCCATCTGCTCAGAACCTGAAGATAAGCAGCAGCTCAGAGAAGCGACAAAGGAACATTTTTACCCCCCGCCGTTCAGGCAGAGCAGGGGGTCGAGGGCCGCATGCTGTCAGTGAGATAGACAGGCAGAGAGAAAGGAAAGAGTTTGGGACGAGTCACTGGGTTCATGACTTTCTGGGTTCACACTGAGATCGAACAGATAACGAGAGGGAGAGAGACAAAAGAAACAATCGACTCATTACAGGAGGAGATTCGATAAAAACTTTAACTGTCTACAACTTCAAAAGATATGATTCTATCACTCAGACCCACCTCATCATGCAAAAAACAGAACAGATTATCAACAGCTAATTAACTAAAAATAACCAAACTGCACAATCCTGCAACAACAGCAAAACACCGTTCTGCACCGAACCACAGTCCAACAACCGTTCATATTTAAGTGTTTAGCGAAAATAAGGACGCACGTTACATACAGCACTTATTTAAAGTGCAAAAGTAATCTTTTGGGATCATTTGTGGGATGCTCACACTAACTCTGTACTCATACTGGAAACATAAAATAATCAATTTGTGTTCCTTCTTAAACTTGTCCTATATATGAGTTTATTTATGGCTACAGTAATATGTTAATTACATTCCATAGTTAGATCACTGAGATGCTTTCCTAATGAAAATTAATATATGGTAAAGCTCTACTGGCTCAGAAGGAAGAATCAAACTGGGTTGGAACCCCAGACTGGTTTTACAACGCAAAGGTCAGGAGTGACTTAATTTACTTCTATATCTCTTGTTATAATGGAGCATTGTCTCTTGGTAAATATCTGGATAAATAAATGTCTTTTTTACAAATAAAAAAATACATAAAACAAAATATAATCTGCACTTAACAACTGTTTGTACCACATTTACTACCAGGTAATGAAAATGTGTAAATACTTACAAAAAAATAAACACCGAGTGAGTTTACATGCACTTAACAACCCAATCATAGTCGGAATTCGATAAAGAGAGATGGATTTTATTTCAGTAATCTGATTACTCATAGAATGCATACCAGTTACCTGATTATAATCTGTGTATTCAGTCTGCACATGTGCATGAGCCTTCCTCAACGGTTGCCAGGTCTGCATATTTTTACAGACTTCTCCTCTTGTTCCATTGACTTTAAAATTTTATTAGCATAGGATCTGGCAACCCCAGAAGTAAATGCTCCATGGAATTGAAGGTAGCAAAACGCCCATCAAACACTTTGGAGACTCTGAAACAAAATACTCAAGAAAATGAATAATTTAATTATTTAATTTTAAAGTTTGAAATTTACATCACATATTTCTATGAGAATATTGGCTGGAAAGTAGAAATCTGATTATTAGTGCCAGTTATTAACTTAGTTTGCATGTTTATCCGTGCCCATGCATGGTTAAGACATGCATTAGGGGTGATGGACTGGTGCCCAGTTTAGGGTTGGTTAACTCCAACAACATCTGGAACTCAGAGCATTCAGACACGGATGATCATCATCATCATCATCATCATAATAACCAAACAAAGAACAAACAGCATCTGTACTTCACATGAATGTGACACCCTTATCTGTGTGTAATCAGATCTCTCTCTCTCTCTCTCTCTTTCTCTCTCTCTCTCTCTCTCTCTCACACGCGCACACACACACACACACAAACACACAGACACACAAACACACAGACACACAAACACACACACACACAACAGAACTGTGACTGTGACTGTTACCCCTGGGGAAGCCAATTTTGCTGATGCACATTTATGTTACGGAGGCAAAACATCAACATCATGAGGCTCTGGATCTCCCCAGGTCAGGAGGTCCGGAGCCTATCCCAGAATTCACTGGGCTCAGACACAGCTACACCCTGAGCAGTCCATCTCAGTGTCCCAGGATTCAAACCCACAGGGTCTGGCTCTTACCACCAAGCTACAGAAGCTGCTCCCTAACATGAAATAATTTGTATAAATAACATTCAGGATTATAGAACAAATTCATTCTTACACTCTCAGGTCACAACATGGATTAGAGGCTCTGATGATGAGTGCATATGGTACAAAACTACTAACCAGAACCTGAACTTGGTTGCTTTTTGTTTTGAAAAGTTCATAAATTAATCCCAAAGCAGATTTAATTGTATCTGTGCACTATCAGGGACTACTGACCTGGAGTTTGGAGGATGGACCATCACCAGTGGAAATGAACGTAGTGAAACAGACCAAAGACGAAAAAAAGGACCATCCAGATTGTTATGAGGAAGAAGTCCAAAAGCCAGGCTCTGTCATGGCATGGGGTCGAGTCAGGGCCCTTGGTAAAGGTCATTTCCACTCCTGTGATGCAGCATTAATGCAGAAAAGTACCCTGACATTTCAGAGCAAGAAAAGCTGCCTTCAAGACGATCTTTATCAGGAACATTTATGCATTTTAAAACAAGACAAATCCATTTTCTTACAGATTTGGTGATAAACTGGAGACTCATTTTTTCCTGGATGCTGCTTTTGTACCAAATCATGATTATAATCACCTGTTTGAAATCACATTATTATTATTATTATTATTATTATTATTATTATTATTATTATTATTATTATTATTGAATCACATTATTATTTAGTTTTTTTATCTCATTACTAGCACTTAATTTCCCCAGTCCCAACTTTTTTGAATGTGTTTCAGAATTGAAATGCAGGAATGACTGTTTATTTTTCATACCGTCCCAACTTTTACTGACTTGAGGCTGTAATTTAAGTGGCAATTAAATTGTATAAAATTGCAAGAAGGAAGCAATAACTTCCACATTCTGTAGTGTGTGTGTGTGTGTGTGTGTGTGTGTGTGTGTGTGTGTGTGTGTGTGTGTGTGTGTGTGTGTGTTTGTGTTCTGGTTGTGGTTGCAGAGCTTCATTCACCTGGTGAAATAGAGCAGAATGAAAAGACTCAATAGTGCCATTATTGAACAGATACAGACTCACTCCCACCTCCCTCACCCAAACCCCGCCACCACTGTCTGTCCGACTCACACACACACACACACACACACACACACACACACACACACACACACTTATACACACACACAAACACACATATACAGTGGTGCTTGAAAGTTTGTGAACCCTTTAGAATTTTCTATATTTCTGCATAAATATGACCTAAAACATCATCAGATTTTCACACAAGTGCTAAAAGTAGATAAAGAGAACCCAGTTACACAAAATGAGACAAAATATTATACTTGGTCATTTATTTATTGAGGAAAAATGATCCAATGTTACATATTAGTGAGTGGCAAAAGTATGTGAGCCTTTGCCTTCAGTATCTGGTGTGACCCCCCTGTGCAGCAATAACTGCAGCTAACGTTTCCTGTAGCTGTTGATCAGTCCTGCACACCGGCTTGGAGGAACTTTAGCCCATTCCTCCGTACAGAACAGCTTCAGCTCTGGGATGTTGGTGGGTTTCCTTCACATTAGCTGCTCGCTTCAGGTCCTTCCACAACATTTCCATTGTGATTAAGGTCAGGACTTTGGCTGGCCATTCCAAAAACATGGACCTTTATCTTCTGTAACCATTCTTTGGTGGAACGACTTGTGTGCTTAGGGTCGGTGTCTTGCTGCATTACCCACCTTCTCTTGAGATTCAGTTCATGGACAGATGTCCTGATATTTTCCTTTAGAATTCTCTGATATCATTCAGAATTCATTGTTCCATCAATGATGGAAAGCCATCCTGCCCAGATGCAGCAAAACAGGCCCAAACCATGATACTACCACCACAATGTTTCACAGATGGGATAAGGTTCTTATGCTGGAATGCTGTGTTTTCCTTTCTCCAAACATAACGCTTTTCTTTTAAACCAAAAAGTTCTATTTTGGTCTCATCCGTCCACAAAACATTCTTCCAATAGCCTTCTGGCTCGTCCACGTGATCTTTAGATCTTTAAACTGCAGATAAGCAGCGATGTTTTTTTTGGAGAGCAGTGGCTTCCTCCTTGCAGCCCTGCCATGCACATCATTGTTGTTCAGTGTTCTTCTGATGCTGGACTCATTAACATTAATATTAGCCAATGTGAAAGAGGCCTTCAGTTGCTTAGAAGTTACCCTGGGGTCCTCTGTGACCTCACCAACTATTACACGCCTTGCTCTTGGAGTGATCTTTGTTGGTCGGCCACTCCTGGGGAGGGTAACAGTGGTCTGGAATTTCCTCCATTTGAACACAATCTGTCTGACTGTGGATTGGTGGAGTCCAAACTGTTTAGAGATGGTTTTGTAACCTTTTTCGGCCTGATAAGCATCAACAACTCTTTCTCTGAGCTCCTCAGATATCTCCTTTGTTCGTACCATGATACACTTCCACAAACATGTGCTGTGAAGAGCAGACTTTGATAGATCCCTGTTCTTTAAATAAAACAGGGTGCCCCCTCACACCTGATTGGCATCCCATTGATTGAAACACCTGACTCTGATTACACCTTCAAATTAACTGCTAATCCTAGAGGTTCACATACTTTTGCCACTCACTAATATGTAATATTGGATCATTTTCCTCAATAACTAAATGACCAAGTATAATATATTTGTCTCATTTGTTTAACTGGGTTCTCTTTATCTACTTTTAGGACTTGTGTGACATTCTGATGATGTTTTAGGTCATATTATAGACAATTCTAAAGGGTTCACAAACTTTCAAGCACCACTGTACTCATCTCTGATATAAAGTGTGTGTGCGTGTGTGTGTGAGAGAGAGGGGGGGGGGATCTGGGGATTCCTGAGCACCTGTGGTTTGATAAGACTTATCTTAAAGTCTTTTTTTATTTTACTGCTCATTAAATAACAGCTGGAACCATGTACAGTGTAAAACACACACACACACACACACACACACACACACACACACACACACACACATACAGCTTTCTGAGAAATTAAAATGTGTCTGTAGGATAGTTACACAAACAGAAACTCTAACTCTCCTGCTTAAACATCTAGATCATTTATACAACCCCAAAAAAAACCTAAAATAAAAGTTTCGACTGTATGGAAAATGCCAATTAAAAATAAACGCCGTGTTCCTTACATTTCCTTTGACTTTTCTTTCATTGCAGACAGTATGAACCTGAGATATTTCAAACATACGTTCCTGCATTTCAGGCCTACAACCCATTCCAAAAATAGGTTACACCAAAGCATTTAGCACTTTGTAACGTCGCCGTTTCTTCTCCCGACACTTAAAACCCATTTTGGCATTGAGGATAAAAAGCGATTCAGTGTTTCAGGTCTTATTTTTTTACGTTCTTCTTCTAAACACGTCTTAAGGTGGTTGGTCGTCTCATTTTTCATTTCTAAATTCTCCGAGCCCAAAGAAGTCGACCCCACTTCTGGACATGG